>JAODAL010009097.1:0-113110 GCA_025379985.1 Phyllomedusa bahiana
GCTTGTGCTCGAAGTGCTCGGGACAGGGTTGTGTAGACACCCCGATCCCAGCGCAGCTACGGCGCCCGAACCGAAACCCGATGTCTGCAGCAACCCCAAAAGACGTCGCTGTAGACAACGACCCCACCAGCCGCTCAAAAGCGGGGGGGGGTTTTGTTAAGGGCAAAAAGGGGTTGCTCACTGCATCAATTTTCCTACCTCAGTCCTGTTTTCTCAGTTTAAATTTTGATTCGGGGCGTGTTTACGGGCTTCTCTGGTTTTCAGGAGGATTTCTGAGACACCAGGTCTTAACATAGCACCAGTGCTGCAGCCATCGGGGAGAGATCAACGGTCTGTAACTAAAGACCTAGAACTGTGCACCCCCACAAAAGAGGGGATACTAGAATAGGTAGGGACACTGTTAATGGATACATTTTTGCAAAGTGACTTTTTTTTGCAAGATCTTTAACATAAAAACAGAAACCCTTTGTAGGGGAAAAAACCCTTTTACATTTTGGGGGATTTGTTGCTCAACAAAGAAATCTCTCAATTCATTATATATTTCATCTTATAGGGAACCATTTTTTCCCGCCCTCTCCCCCCCCAAACAAAAAAATTCCTCATTGATCATTTCTACTGTCCTGGCAATAAAAATATCTTCTAACTGTCAGCAATCTTGCAAATTGGTTAGTGTTTAACACACCAATCTGTGCTTCACTAAGTATAGTTGGAGTCAATATTACAATGTTTACACCCATTTTATTTTCTTCATTTTTTTTTTTTTATCAGTTTTTAGTTGTTTTGTGGAGTTTTCTTCCTGGTTTTGTTTTTCTTTTTTGTATTTTTTCCCCCCCCTTCTTCAAATTTTGTTTCATCTTGATTTCTTTTTGTGTTAGGTCTTTCAACCGATGAGGTTTCTGAATCAGTAGTTTCCATAACTGTATTATCTATATTAGTAGAACTGTCTTCTTTTTTACCCTTCAGAATATGATGTTTTTTGAGTATGGATCTGGTAATATTATTGTTACTTTGCCTTGTATACACTTTATCTTCCTGATAATCATCCAAGTCCCTCTGATATTTATTGTGTTTATTTTCCGTAATAGTTGTTTCCATTGTAGCTATGTCTCTTTTTATTCTTTCCATGAATTTATCATAATTATTCTCAGTTTTATGTGCTTCCAATTTTATTTGTATAACCTCTATTTCTTTTTGTAAATCCTCTAGTTTTGTTGTTTCTTAATCCACTATCAATTTAATTAAAGCAAGGGAACAGTTTGCTAATGTTTTATTCCATATATAAAAAATGAAAATATCATTATGGATGAATGATGGTATTTTGCGTATTCATAAACCCTGTGGGATAATTTCCTTTTCATAATTCACTGGATTCAAGTATAAAACTTAACTTTTACTAAAATTAAATATAAAAAGGAGTCCGATACACTCCCAGATACAAAAAGCCAAACAAATGAAAAAACTATCCCTAAATGAGAATCCTATATGGGATGCTACCTATGACAATTGTGGGGTGTTCGTTCCGATAAGGACGGGCCCACCTGGAACCTCAAGGGAAATTTATCCCTATTATATCCTATACACAGGACAATAATATATATCTATCTTGAGTTACCTGTGCAACAAATACAACAAAAAAAAGATACAAAACACCCCTAAGTCCAATACAGACTATATATAGAAATAAGGCTATCGTATTAGTAAATAAGTCCAACGTGTTTCATACCCCAATATGTAGGGACTCATCAGTGGCAAAAACTTATCCGTATTAGCCTTAAACACAAAACACAATGTAGTAAAAGGGGCTACAATTAAAAATCACAAGACGGTAGCCATATAGTAAGTACGGTGCTACCCATATACATATCCACTTACACAATGCGGCTGTACAAATGGCAATACCCTTTTGACTCACCAGTTCTGGTCAAGAGTCATATCCAGGTAAGTCACATAAACTCCAAAAAATTGGGAATCTCGCAAGAGAACAAAGAGTGACTTTTGATCACTATATTTACTATTTTGCCATAGGCAAACTTAAACTCTATCAGTTTTCTATCTGTTAAACACTAAAACGTAACTTTTATTATATCTAACTCTTAACCTCTATACGATCGGACCTCTAAGCCTTGATAAAGCCAGGTTAGTTGGCGAAACGTGTTGGCGAGGTCAGATATGACGTTTTTAAATTGTGATTTCTCCACCTCTGTCTAGAAGTGTCCCCTTTGCACAGACGGTGTCCACAAGGGGCATTATTTGTTCTGTGTTCATGAGATTAGGGACGACTGCCCAAGTAGTTGGCTTGGGATCCCTTACTGAAGCTAGTACTTTGCTATAGATATAAGGCTCTCCTGTTAATAGGTGGTGCTCCACCAGACTTGATGATAGAAAGGGAGTTATTCCCTCTTTCAGAAGCAAAAAGGGTTAAATGAGAGGTTAGAGATCAGGTTTTTTAAATAGTGTGTATAGAGGTTAAGAGTTAGATATAATAAAAGTTACGTTTTAGTGTTTAACAGATAGAGAACTGATAGAGTTTAAGTTGCCTATGGCAAAATAGTAAATATATATCCAGGTAAGATAACAAATTATTGCTTACTTACAGCAATGTTGAGAGCTATCCCGGGACATCGTTTTGACATAAAAGTTCACCCAAGGAAAGTCTCACTACATCAACGTCTCTGGAATTACTCCAGTTCAAGCAAGATTTCCATTCATTGCTTGAGCACCTACAGAGCTCCTATTGATTGAGCTGACTGTACTAAGATGCGGAGTGCCGCATCGCAGCGCACGTCTCTATTCAGTCAGACCGCGCGCCTCTATCGTTCGGCGTCCTTTTCCAAATATATATTTAATGAATTAAAGTTTTATCTCCTTTGTTTGTGCTTTTTCCAAGCGTGGGAACAAAGCCTGCAGGTCATTATTTGAATCGGATGCTTCTCCTTGAGCTCCAAAGACTTGTGCCAACTATGTTTACCTGTCCATATTGGAGTGTAATTAGCTTAGAATTATTGCATTGTATAACACTATTTTCTGTATGCCCAATCACCTGTTTGCATCAATTAGATGTAACTGGATAATGAGGAATAAAGGAAAATCCTTAATGCCGTGGTGATAGCCCTGGTCTTCCGCCGTGTCACAGCTATGCCGCAATTGCATAAAATAGAATAAGATAGACTTAATGGACTCACCTGATAGCAGCTGGTTCAAATCCTCAATCCAGGTAAATGGCTGTTAGACCCGGTTCACACAGCTTAATGCCAACGTAATTGCGGGACAGATTTCGCCCCGCAATTACGCCGGCTGCCGTGCAGCGGTGGCGGGTCGGGGGGCCGGCAGCTCGCCAGGCACATAGACACTCATTATTCATGTCATTCATGAGCATGTCACTTTCTCCCCCCTCGGCGTATTCGCCGAGCGGGGAGAAGAGACGGAATCCATAGTTCTCTATGAGAACTGTGGATTACCGTAATGACTGGGATGGATTCCAGCTGTACTGCAGCGCAAATACAGCGCGCAGTACGGCTGGAATCAGTCCCAGAATAAGCTGTGTGAACGGCCCCTTACTTGTTCATGCAACGATCCTTGGTCCACGGCTAAAAGACCTGTAGCAGCTTCAATATATGCAATCTTGGTCCAGTAAAATCAGCTGCTTTCTTCAAATCCTTGACATACAGGTGATATATACATGATGAAGCAGGTAACGCAGACGTGCTTTGGACAACACTTCGGGGGACATGTATGAAAACTGTCTTGGTCTAAGACTTTTCTTGTTGTTCAGAGCAACCAATCAGAGCTCCCCTTTCATTTTTTCAGAGCACTATAAGAAATGAGAGGGGTGCTCTGATTGGTTTCTATGGGCAACAAGTAAAGTCTTAGACCTAGACAGTTTTCATACATGAGGCCCTTAGTCCTTGTTCTCAGTGTACTGTACCTCTAGCCTACATGTGTTGAAAAACCTACTCTATCTATCAGTTAGTTTCAGGAAAATTCCATTTGCATATTGCTTTTGTCTAACATCAAAAGGGATGAGCATAATTAAAATGAACTAAACTAAAAACATAACATTTTCCAGCCTGATAAGCATCAACAACTTTTCCTCTAAGCTCCTCAGAAATCTCCTTTGCTTGTGTCATACTTCCACAAATGTGTTTTGAAGATCATACTTTGATAAAAATAAAAGATACTTTGATAAAAATAAAATAAAATAACTGATTGTCATCCTATTGATTGAAAACACCTGACTCATCTTCTTAACATTATTTAATAGACATGGGAATAAGAAAAATATGCATTAAAGTAAATACAGATTGTATTGTTGATGAGAGATGGAAACCGCAGCACTTCTGTGAGGCTTCTAGTACTTTTATTTCTATTCTTCATAGTTTGGCACCTTGAGGGTAGGACATTCCAACCATCCGTGACATCTTGTGTTAGGTAGTCAGATTAGGTTTTCATGAAGAGCACTGTAGACACAGATAATTGAAGTGTGGTCAGTTTATCAGATTGTGAGTGAGTCCCTATGTTCTTATAAAATGTTTGGATTTTTCACTGTCTGGTTGTTGTATGTTCTACCAGGAGAGTGACAAATAGTCCAAACAAACAGCATTCCTGGCCTGAGGTGCGATGAGCAGCTACTGGTGTAATATCATGAAAAATGTTACCACAACGGTGATGTTCGACTGCAAGAGAGTATTCAGAGTGAAGCTGTGACTGCTAAGAAAGTACATAGCCCTGACCTACGAGATTGCTGACAAAGCCATAGAGACAAGTAGTGCACATTTCCCCATCATTACTCTGATACAGGTGGTATCAGTGAAAGAGGCAAGAGAACAAAAGGGGACAATAGAAGAGTAGTGTGATCCTGGCCCAGCGGATGAGAGTAGTGTGAGAGTAAAAGCAGCTAGAGGAGACAATTACTTGGCCTGAGAACTCTTGGTGCAGAGCCTCAGTGACTTTGTGCTCTTGGTAACAGAGTCTAGAGACTAAAGGAATAACTTTGGCATACGACTTACCAGTTGTAACTATTATAACTACGTCTCCTAGTGAAAATCTACTACTGATGAAGATAATACCACCATACCTGTTGAAACCCTTTTTTAAACACATGCATTAATTCTTATTATGGCATTGGTAAAGGAAATTCACATTCCTTCATTTCTTCATTAGGCCTAGTTCTGCACTATTCACAAAGGCTCACACTTGCCAGATGTAGCAGATGACAGCAGTTGCAAGCAAATCTGTCACCATAATTTATTTTCCTTTTTGAGGGCAGGGAATTATAGGGACTGACCTGCTGTCCTGCTCTCATCACCAATGATTTATGGTCATCATGCACATGTAGAGGTCTAAATGTTAAAACTTGTCATTACCTTAGGTAAACAAGCTCCTATGCTAGAGATAAGACTTAGCATGGTCAAACTGACTAAATGACGGCAGCTAAGATCAGTCAGAGAGGAGAATCTTCCTTATCTCCTGAACAAGGCAAAATGAAAACAGCAAAGTATTTGGTAACTGTCTTCATTTACATTTCCTTAAATAATAAAAGATAATCATTGTTATGCGAAAACCCCTTTACACCAGAGCACTAACAAGCCAACAGTGTCTGTGCAATATCTTCTCTGATTGTTAGCATTATTGATGACTATTGCATGTGCCCAATAAGCAGAGAATAATTTGAAGTTTATGGGATATCCTTCTCATCATGGAAGAGAATGACCACTGAGAACGCTAAAAATTTTGTGCCTGGATAATCTTTTTGAGAGTGTTTGGATATTGTGTCCCTTTAGTATAATTTAGGGGTTATAGTATATTTTTAATGTATTTATTAAAAGTTATATTTTAAGGGTAGTTTTTCATTTTCTGTGACTTACACTGAGAACGTTGGAAATAAGGAAAGAGGGATGGGGAGTAAGAAGAAACTCCAAGGGCCACTATTCAAATAATGCAAATGTGATATCTCTGCAGATAAACATTTTATTCCATGGTTTAAAATGACTTAAAATTAGACGTTTTAACAGACTTAATTAAAAAAAATACATTATTGGATCCAGTTTAAATAGGATCCAAATTCTGGGGACAAATATGCTTTAAGCTGATCCAAAAGTACCCCCAGGTATAAATTTAGTGACATATATAATATTATTTAAAATTTACTAGATCATACACTTTTGAAGTGTTTCCTCTATGGCTTTTCTAATGTCTTTATTCCTCAGACTGTATACTAAGGGGTTGATGAAAGGAGTGAACACAGTATAGAGCAGGGATAGAATTTTACTCATAGAGAGTGTTCGGCCTTTTGTTGGAAGAACATAAACACAGAACAGAGTCCAGTAGAATATGGAGACCACAATGAGGTGGGAGCTACAGGTGGAGAAGGCTTTCTGTCTACCAGTATTGGATGAGATCCTTAAGATTGCTATTACAATATAAGTATAAGACACTGCAATAATGATGGTTGGTATAAGGACAACTGGAACACCTAGTAAATACAACTCCAGGTGAACAATGAAGGTTTCAGAACAGGCAAGTTCTACTAAGGGGACAATGTCACAGAATAAATGATCAATAATTTTCATGCCACAAAATTTTAGCTTTGCTGTTGTTATGGTGGAAACCAAAATAATTGAAAATCCAAACAACCAAGAAATAATGGATAATATCACACAATATCCATTTGTCATGATGGTGGAATAACGGAGGGGATTATAGATGGCCACATATCTGTCATAGGACATCACCGCAAGAAGAAAACATTCAAATGCCTCTAAAACAGCAAAAAAATACAACTGGGTAATACAATCAATAAATGCAATTGTTGCACCATTATTCAGGAGGATGTGGAGCAAGTTGGGAACAACATCTGTAGTCAACAAAATATCAGTGATGGAGAGTTGTGAGATGAAGAAGTACATTGGAGTGTGGAGGTTCTTGCTGGTGGACACCAGGGTGATGATCAGAAAGTTCCCACATATTGTCCCACAGTAAACCACCAGGAGAAGACAGAATAAGAAAAGTCTTAAATCTTGATCAATCTGAAATCCTAAAAGGAAAAACGGAGTGACCACAGTCAGATTGTTCTCCTGTGTGTAAAGCAGATAATAGAAAATAAAAACATTACTGTTTCATGTTTACTATTTTAAAAATAAATAAATGTTCTAGACAAAATATTATTGTATAACGCAATACACTTGCTGATATAGCTCAATGGTATTCCAACCCTCCCATTAATAATAAATAATCAAATAATAAAAATATTATCCGAAAGACTTATTCTTGAATTCTAAAACATGGCTTGTTCTCTTAGCGTTGATCCAAAAGATAAATCCCAACAAGTTAAATATCCATGTTTTCTTTGACCCATTCTCAGATTTATTAATAAAGTATTGTACAGTAATTTTTCAGGTATTCCCATTTCGAAAACAGGTTAGAGGCACCAGATATACAACAGTCAGCCATATAGTAAATAACATTGATTTTCTTGTAACAGTGGCGCCTGTTGAGGGTGGAATATACTAAGCAGCAACTAAACAGTGATTTACCTATGACTACTAACATCAGATGTTTCTTTGTTCTTGACTTTCATATTCAGAGTAATATTTCTCCTCGTTGCTCCCAGTCTCAGAGGTGAATGATGATGATGTTACACAGCAGCAGCATCGTTAGCTTCCACCAGACACATGAATGTGAAGCATTACCTGCCCATATTTATGTATAAGATGAAGACAAGGTGCCGGGTAGAAGAATTCCTGGGAGATATCTCCACTACTGTCTGATGAGTCTCCAGTGTTCCGGTCATTGGAGGAATACAGAAAAATAAAACATTTGTTGATTAATCCCAGAGTCAGTTCCATAATTTATATGAATAGATAAAATAAGTCTATTGATGTAATAATTTTTATAAAATTTTCATAAATAGACTACAAAAAATATGTATGTGGATTTTCGAAAGTCAGAACTGTGTAAAGACATCTCATTCTAAAGAAGTAGGTAATTATATGGACGTGGGACACTTTTACAGTTATAATTGCCTCCACTCTCCTGGTTCGTCTTTCTGCAAATTTTTTTTTTTAAATGTTTTTTTAGAGAATTTTTACCTTTCAGTCAAATGTTTTTGTGACGTCAGGTACTGATATTGCATGAAAAGGTCTGGTTTCAGGTTTTAGACACAGTTAAGGGCAACCATGGTTCTTTGCAGGTCACTCAAGTTCCTTCATGAAAACTTATTGCCCCATATGTTTATGAAGCTGGCTTTGTGAAGAGGAACACAGCCATGCTGGAACAGGAAATTGTGAACTCAGAGTTGGAAGAGGCACTTACTATGCATAGCATGTCTATGAATGCTGTAGGATTGCCATTATCTTTCACTCAATCCTCTTACACCATAACAATGCCCATGGAAAGTAAAACACTAAAGTTATCTACAGATGTTTTGAAAGAGCAGGGTGTCACTGTGATGTTGAATGTCACAAAGTTGTTTGCTGTCTCGACAGCAAATTTCGCAAACTGTTTTGCCAACATATTCAGAACCACAGCCCATACAGCACATCCTTATACACTCTGCTCCCCCACCCATATAATACAGCCTTATTCACTCTACTCCCCCATCCATATAACACATCCGTATACACTCTGCTTCCCCACCCATATAACATACCCTTATACACTGTGCTCCCTCCCAAATAACACACCATTGTCCACCCTGATCCCCCACCCATATAACACACCGTTATCCACTCTGCTCCCCTGCCCATCTAACACACCCTTATACACTCTGCTCCCTCCACAAATATTACACCCATATACACTGTGCTCTCTCCGACATAACACATCCTTAAACACACTGATCCTCCACCCATATAACACACCCTTATACACTATGCTCCCCACTAGTGTTGAGCGATTATTATCGACAAAGTTGAAATCGGCACAGTTTTTATGTTGATCGAAATTTTTAGATCATGCGATAATTTAGGTTAAAATCTGTGCATCATCTATTAAGATCGCGCCATTTTCGGCGCTTCCTGTCATTTGCTGGCCAGCAAATCAGCTACAGAATAGAGCAGGGTGAGATGTGTGTGCGACGTCATGACTGGGATGTGTATGGTTGTGATTGGCTAGAAAAATCACATGACCTCGTTTTACATAGAACAGCCCTTCCTGTTCATGATCAGTGTCTCTCAGCGTCTCATAGCAGGAGGACGTGCGCTCTACCTGTGTCCAATCAGCTCAGCGAAATTAATCTATTTCTTCAAAGAGAAAGCTCTACTGTTAGCTGTGATCCTTACAACTTAGTTAGATCAGAGATTGGAAGATGTTAGGTGGTTAGGTAGAGAATTTTAATGGTGCATCTACCGCGGTCAAGTCAGGGGGGGGGGGAGGGGGAAAATGGGGGAGGGCCCACGGGCGAACACAGACAAAGCTCAATAAAGAATACTGATATAGTTCACCAACTTAGTGTAAACATTGCACTGCAATAGCTTTATTATTAACAAATTTTCTATTGAAATATTTCCTGGATATTTGGGCAGCCTGAATTAATATCCCCGGGTACACATCTTTTCTAGTAAGAACTGCAGGTCTCTTTGTTAGGTGCAAAACTCCAACTTTTATTATCATTATAAACATTTTCAGATAGGTGTTTTTTTTCAATATTTGCCCATTCCAGCTTTGTTGATATAGCCAAATTGGCAGTTAAATTAAATCCAGCAATTTTGTAGTCAGCACAGGTTGATAGGTGCCAAAAATTTCCTTTTAAATTATCCGAATACATATCAGATACTGTTTTTATCACTTTGGTCAGTCAAGCTTTGTTGATAGATCTACTATTTGCAGTTAAATTTGAATCCAGCAATTTTGTTTTGATTTGAGGGATTTGAGAATAGCTGTGATTTGCCGCTTTTAAAAAGAGACTTTCCAAAACTCTTCCATAACTTCTCAAATTTTTATACTTCTATCATGGAGTTTAAATCAGGTGGTCAAAGCGAGCAAAAGGGAGGGGGTAGGACCCTGGAGGAAAAGGTACGAGAGAATGTGCTCCTTCCAGTACTGGCGACAACATGCCATGCCAGCGATCAATCAGTTGCAGGGCCATCAGGCCTGTCATCCTGGGTCAGGGCCCTGTGAATCCAGTAACGAACAGCGTCGCCAATCTGTCCTTCAGTTGTTAATGCAACCTGCATCCACATCTTACCTCCCTCGTCCTCCCCAGTCACCCACAAATGCCTCATCAGCATAAATAGGAAATCCTCCAACATGAACAGCCAAAATTCAACTCGTTTACCCACCACTTTTGATAACCCATTTTCTGAAGACCTCTTTGATAAAAAATGCGGTTGGGGGTCAGAAGGCATGTTAATAATCAAGAGGCCAAAGAGGATGATTTCCTGCTCCCACCCCAGTTCTGATGCCATCAGAAGGAGAAGAAAGCCTTTCCAACGGCAAAAATCCCGGGGGACCCCGGCAACGCCTTGCATCCCCTTTGGGTTGTAGCCCAGCTCCTGGTGCAGAATTTAGGGAGACGAAGTAAACCCGTTTTATGATGATATGACGAAATGCGGATCCCAAAGTGGTCTTTTCACAGAATTTTTCTTGCGAGCGCTTCATCACTGGACAGGGGGAAGACGATGGGGTACTCATACAGGGGCCCCCCCCTCAAAAAAAAGGGAAGGGCGGGCGCAGAATCCCTGATATGATTCCCCGACCACGGGCAGCGCACACCCCGCTCCTCGCTTATCGCCCTCAACAAGGCCCAGGACCCTCAACTGGGCCTTCTTTGAGCAAGCCTCGATTTTACCCACGATTCAATGCCGCCTTTTCCGAAACCATAAGTAAGGGAAGAATCTTTGGTTTTAACCACCCCACATGTCTGTCACATGCAGCGAATGCATGATTGAAATGGGGCAACATTTTTGGGCCAAAAAATGCAAAACCGAGCCGGGGGGTCCAACCACTGCACACCCCTTCCCGCCCCTCCCTCCTCCGCCACCAACCCGCGTTTCCCCAGCTGCCCATGTCTCTCAGAGTCATGATCAGGGATCAGCCCCGCTTCAGCCTCCCCATCCCCGAGTACCAAAAGCAGCACCAGCCCATCCCACCACTTCCTTCTGCCGTTTTTACGACCTTACCCGTACAGCGCCATCTAGCAGCCAGCCTTCTGTCTTCAGGTTTTGGGGCAGAAGAAACACTTTAAACCCCAAACCATCCCAAAGCCAAAAGCCCCGAATGTCGCATTTCCGGGTTTTGGCCTTGGAAATTTGCCTTTTTGTCTGGTTACACAGAGGGTTCCCCACCCAAAGGGTCTTGCCCCGCCCCCAATCCAGATTCCGAGCAGGGATTTTTTTTCCAGAAAAACCATCCCTGCCCTGGCCAACACTGCATCTAAAATTTAAGCCGTTTTCGCACTGTGGGCCCGAAACGTCCATCTACCCCCGACACATGGGCTATAAGAAAGGGCCCAAGCCGCTATAATCTTTGGATGTCTCTGGGCATGCGGTTGGGCCCAGGATCGGCGCACGCTCGCAAAACCGCGGCATGGTGCAGGCTCTTTTTTCCCCCAAGGTCCTCTATGGCATCACGTGCCCCCGAGAAACCAGGGGCCCTGTTGAAATTAATCTGTCTTGGGGACCGCCCCCCCCACAGGCAGGGGCTGTGGGGGCTCTCCAAAAGAACCGGCGCTGGGTGGGGGCCAAGAACCTTTTTGCCACAAAAAGGGGTGTGCGATAACGGGGGAAATCGCTGGGCCGCCCAAGATTTGGTAGGCTGGAGCACATCCCTTGCCGGGACATGCATGAAACCCTTTTCGCCCAAAAAATTTTTAAAAGCTACCCGGGCTGGACGCCTCGAGGAAAGGGCCCAAGTCTAAGTTCCCACTTCCGCCGTTCGCATCCGTTCTCCCGCCTGGCTGCTTTTCAGCTCACTCGCCCCCTGAAAACCGTCTCTTTGTTATGGGGCAACATGCTGAATTCCACCCTCCACATGCCCAGCTTTGTGGCAGCAGCGAAATTTCCATACGCAGTACGAAGTGCAAAAGGCCTACAAGCAGCGGTGGGGACCTGGGGGTGTTGAAACCAAAAGTGGAGGCAGGGAAAGAGCCTGCCCCCCTTGCCAGTTTTTAAAGAAGCCACCAAAAGGGTCATTGCGGACGATGCCCTGTCACATGAGCTTGGGGTGTCTTAGTTCTGAACATCGTTGGCCACCCCTGAAAAAAACGTCCCGCCAGCGACGGAGGGGGAGACGGACAAAGATGCGGACATGGACCCTTTCTCTTCCGTCGAATCCACAAGGCCCGACTTTTTCTCAATTTTTTTCGTTCTTCATTGGCAGTGGTTCGGGGTCCGGGCTATGCAAGGAAAAGCGCTCACTCTCGGGGGGCACATCTCGGCAAGTCAGGGCGTTTTTGAACTTTCCCGGGAGGAACGAGGAGGAGGAGGAGGGGTATTCTAACACCAACGTTAACCGCGCCCTGCCTTGGAAAGAGGTTGGCGCGAATTTGAGGGGGAGGGGGAAAGAGAGGAAGATCATTTTGCAGGCCCCTCGACCCAGAGGTTTGGGGAAATAAAGGGCTTCACTCTCACATATGCTTGGTTTCTCCATTTCCCCAACAGATCCTCGCATTTAAAGGGCCCTCAAAAAACAACAGTTACTGGGGGGCTACCCCCGGATCCCCGTACAAAGCAAAACTCATACTTTTCCCTTCCACCCACCCCAAATAAGAGTAAAAAAGAGGAAATGGAGACCGTGCTGATTGATCAACTGGGGGCACTGTTGCTTATTTACGTTCTTCAAATGTCACGGGGGAAACAACTCACAACTGACAGCAGTAAGGTCCAAATAGCCAACGGGAGCAGCAGCAGCAGGAAGGAGGCAAACCAATGGTGACCTCTGCAAACTTTATTTTCCACCCTCACCAACCCATGCAATGCAGGGCCACATCCAAAACACAAGACCAACTTTAAATCATGGTCAACGACTATCTTCCCAAAACCGATTTTTTGGGTGGTTTCCGGGGCCCAATAGACTTCTGGGGACCAAAATGGACAATGGCCCAGCTCGCCGCCTGCCCTAGAGGTGTTTGCCGCCCGCAGCCAGCGCTTTTCTGACGACCTTTAGCACAGCTGGAGGAGTCATTACAGACAAACCATCCGCTTTTCCCCAGATAATGGGATCGTTTTTACTTTCATCAAGATGAAATTTAGGCAAGATTTTCTGATTTATTGTGGCCCCCATGGCCGAGGTCACCGATTAGTTGCCGGGGGCTACCCTTTACCCTTCCTCTTCAAACAGAAAAGGGCCTCTTGAAAACCTTTTTTTTTAAAAAGATCAATTTTTTTACCCCGCAAAATTTTTTTCTCTTTTTCCCAACATTTTTTGCGGTTTTGGGAGTAGGAGACTGAAAAAAAAAACAGCAAAGGGGTTTTATGAAAAACACCGTATTCCATTAACCTTTTTTCAAAATTTTTCCTTTAATTTGGTTTTTAAGGGGCATTTTTGGGTGTGAGATACAGCTATAATTATGGCCCTTTGGGAAAAGAAAAGGGCTTTTTAAAGGGGATTTTTTCCCCACAATTTTTTTAAATTCTGAGAAGTTAATTTTTTTTTAATTTTTTTTGGGCATGTTTCGTTTAATCAGCAATAATCAGGTTCCCCTTTTAAAAAAATGTTTTTTCTAAGTTTTTATTCTTCAAATTTTAAAGTGGCTAAAAGGGGGAATTTTTAAAAATTTTTTGGGGGGGTTTTGCTTAAATGCCCATAACCTTTCAGGTCCCCATTTAAAAAAAAATTTTTTGTTTTTTTAACAGGCATTTTTTCTCCAAAATTTATCAAGAGTGGGTTTAAGGGGGAAGGGCTGTCAAAACAGGAATAAGGGGAGGGAAAAAATGGACACATATTGCAAAATGACTTGTTTTTTGCAAATCTTTAAAAAAGCAAAACAAACCCCTTTTTGAGGAAAAACCCAAATTTTTTACAAAAAAAAAAGAAAACAAAGACAAGGGTGGGATTTTCCATCCTAAATTTTAAAAATGTGTTTTTTAAATTAAAAATACCAAAAAAATTGCATGTACAAAATAGCTGGTAAAAAAAAATTCCTCCCGAATTGACAAGGGAGGGTACAGGAAAACTTTACCCAAAAAAAGGTTTTTCAGAGGCATTGGGGTTTTTGGGGCACGGACAAGAACAAAACAGGACAAATTCCCCAGCCTTTGAGAAAAAAAAAAAAAGAATGGGAAAAAAAAGGGCACCCTTGGGGGGAAACAGGCGGGTTTAAACCCCCTATTTCCAAGGAAGCTCAATTGGTCCGCACTCATAGGGGGGGCGGGGGGCCCCCACCCAGGACAGGGGGCATATATGTCCAGGAAAAAAAATGGGGGGTTTGAAAGACCCTTTTTTCCCCGGGACTTTTTAAATTTTGGGGGGCATGCAGGTTTTTGGGGGTCATGCTGTTTGGCCCCCGGAAAGGGATAGTCAATGTCCATTGGGAAAATAAAAATTTGGGGTTGAAAGACTCCTTTTTTTCCGGCACTTTTTTTTTTAGGGCAAGCAGGTTTTTGGGGGGGGCATGCTGTTCCCCGGACAGGAATAGTCAATGTCCAGTGAAACTAAAATGGTGGTTGAAAGACTCCTTTTTCCGTCACTTTTTAAATGTGGGGGTCATGCAGGTTTGGGGCTCATGCTGTGGCCCAGGACAGGGATAGTCAATGTCCAGTGAAACTAAAATGGTGGTTGAAAGACTCCTTTTTCCGGCACTTTTTAATCTGGGGTCATGCAGGTTTGGGGCTCATGCTGTGGCCCAGGACAGGGATAGTCAATGTCCAGTGAAACTAAAATGGTGGTTGAAAGACTCCTTTTTCCGGCACTTTTTAAATCTGGGGTCATGCAGGTTTGGTGCTCATGCTGTGGCCCAGGACAGGTATAGTCAATGTCCAGTGAAACTAAAATGGTGGTTGAAAGACTCCTTTTTCCGGCATTTTTAAATCTGGGGGTCATGCAGGTTTGGGGCTCATGCTGCGTTCCAGGACAGGGATATTCAATGTCCAGTTCAAGTAAAATGATGGTTCAAATAATACTGCCTTCTGGCACTTTTTAATTTGTGGGTCATGCAGGTTTAAGGGTCATGCTGTGGTACAAGACAGGGATAGTGAATGGTCTGTGATTTTTTTTTCTGTGGCTTTTATAACCTAAGTGTGTTGCCTAAGATGTAGCACGTATCCATTTGACTGTTGTGGATTTTAATTCCAGCTTCTCCAGCCCTGTTTGGGTGTAAGAATGAAGGTGTTGTTGCTCTCCCATAGACTTTAATGGTCATTGATCATAATCTACCATCGACCATCGACTATCTTGTCGATGATGGTCGACTATCGACCATCGACCAATGTCGATGGCCAACGTAATCGCTCAACACTAATTGTGAGGAAATACCTTTAAATCTAACATACTACTAAATAAAGGCCTAATTGTTATAGCATTTAAGAGATACCCTAACGAGGTAAAGTTTACAGCTATCTGTAACCATTAAATACTCCCATCTCTAGATCTATGTTCTCACAAGTTATATGCAAATAAGCACATCTGAGTCAATCTGATACACAGAGGTTGTTTACATGGGGATTACTTCAACTTGCCAAATTGATGAAAGTTACTTCTAAAAACTTGACAAAATAAGGTGGTAAAAATGCTTTTTGAATTGCATGTTAAAGCACTCAAGTCGCGTTATCAAATACCTCCTCTTCCAAATGCAAAATCAAGCAAATTTCTAAACAATTAAAAAAATTCCTATTTTGTTATTGTTGACTCTGTGTGCATCTCCTGTACGTTACTGGTTGTCCTGCTGTTTCTGACATACAGTATTTCACAATAGTATCTCACATTTTTATGAATATTGTATTGTAACTTTTCATGGAACAACCTTGAAGGTACAATGTACAATATGATACAATGTAAACTAGTCAGTATACAGCTTGTATAACAGTGTAAATTTGGTGTGCCCTCAACAAAAACTCAATACATAGACATAAATGTCTAAACCGCTGGCAACAAAAGGGAGTACATCACTAAGTGAAAATGAATAAATTGTGCCCAAAATGTCAATACTTTGTTTGGCTATCATTGTTTTCCAGCACTGCCTTAACTCTTAACTTTTGGGCATGGAGTTCACTAGAGCTTCACAGGATGCCAGATGGAATCTTCTTTCACTCCTCCTTGATAACATCTGGTGGATGTTAGAGACCTTGTTCTCCTTCAACTTACATTTGAGGATGTCCCACAGGTGCTCAATAAGGTTAAGGTCTGGAGACATGCTTGGCCAATACAGTACCTTAACCCTCATTTTCTTTAGCAAGGCAGTGGTTGTCTGTGAGGTGTGAGTGGGGTTGTTTTCATGTTGGAATACTGTCCTTGTGGCCCAGTTCTGATTCAGTATGTCATGGTACATGTTTGCGTCCATGGTTCCTTCAATTATTATTATTATTATTATTATTATTATTATTATTATTATTATTTATTTTAAAGCGCCATTGATTCCAGGGCGCTGTACATTCGAGGGGGTTACATACATTACATAAGTCAGCGAGTACAGTGATAAGTGATAATGACACTTGGCATGACAGAGGGAGAGAGGACCCTACCCGTGAGGGCTTACAATCTACAAGGAGGTGGAAAGAGACAGGAGGTGAGGGGCAGACATGTCTGTGGAGGAAGTAGTGACAAGTTTAGTGAAGGTTATAGGCAAGCCTGAAGAAATGGGTTTTCAGGTTGCTTTTGAAGCTGGTGAAAGTGGTGGAGAGTCTGATGTGTTGGGGCAGTGAGTTCCAGAGTGTGGGTGAAGCACGGTAGTAGTCTTGGAGACGGTTGTGTGAGGAGCTGATAAGGGGAGAGCAGAGGCGAAGGTCCTGTGAGGAGCGGAGAGTGCGTGAGGGGAGATATTTGGAAATTAGGGCAGAGATTTATGGAGGGGAGAGGTCATGGAGAGCCTTGTATGAACAGTAGCTCCCCACAGCCAGCAGCACTCATGCAGCCATAAACTTTGACACTCCCACCACCATGCTTGACTGTAGACAAGACACACTTGTCTTTGTACTCCTCACTTGATTGCCTCACCACATGCTTAACACCAACTGAACCAAGTTATCTTGGTCTCATAAGATAAAAGAACATGGTTCGAGTAATCCTTATCCTTAGTTTGCTTGTCCTGAGCAAACTGTTTCTGTTTTTTTTTTGTGCAACATCTTTAGAAGAGACTTCTTTCTGTGACGACGCCATGCAGACCAATTTAATGCAGTGTGCAGCATATGGTCTAAGCCCTGACAGGCCGAATCCCCAATCTTTTAACCTCAGAAGAAATGCTGGCAGGACTTACACATCTATTTTGAAGATGTATACACATTAATTTCCCGATTGCATTTACATTGTATTGCCTCATCCTCAACCATGCCAGTATTATACATTTGTCCCTCATCCAATCAGTATGGATCACTGCTAAAACACCATACATTGCAACATGTGGAGCAATGTTTCCAAAATTGGAAACATTACTGCTGTATTATGTTCAAAGTCGTCATTTAGGACTGTAAAATGATATTATTGACACCACATTAAGATGCAACTTGATTAAAAAAATAAATCATTATTTAAATTGAGGCTTATATATGAAATGCACAATATTCTAGTGCAAATAATCAGCAATAGGTGTTTAAGGGCTTGTTTACACAGCTTATTTGGACAAGGTTTTGGACAAGAAAATCACCTCCAGATAGCACTTCAATTTATTCAACGGTCATTATTCCCCAATAGTGCACTATTGGGGAATAAAGACCGTTGAATAATTGAAGTGCTGTCTGGAGGTGATTTTCTGGATTTCATGAGGCCCGTGGACAGGGTTTGGACTTGCACTCATTCATATTGATTGTTACCGGTGCTGCTGAATTTGATTATTGTCTAGAAGGTTTTGGACAAGGTTTTTGTCCCAAAACCTCGTAAAAAAAACACTTCCAAAATGCCCCAGTTCATTTAATTGATTCCTATGTAAAACCTCTTTGTAGTTCACACACAACAAGGTTTTTACATGCTTCTTTGGAAGCACAAAAAAAGAAGTGTCATGTCAATTTTTGAAGCTTGTTTTGGGTGCGGTTTTTGTCCTGGCTATTAAATTGTATGGGTGAAAACCTTGAGACAACCTGATCCAAAACCTCGCTGAGAAACGCCTCTAAAACCTCTTCTGAAGAAGAGTGTTTCAGGCGAGTTTTTGGGAGCGTAAATGCTCCGAAAACCTCGTCCTAAACCATGTCCAAAAAAGCCGTGTGAACATGGCCTAAAAGTACAAGCGATTTATATTTACAAACATAAATTTGTGTAATAGGCTGCTACATATGGGGCATACTGTATATACTTTTTGTGTTATGATAAGATGTATAGTGCATGTATAAACTTTACATTTAGTAGACATTCAATATTTCAGGACCCTACAGCATGGGTTGATACTTCTTGTCTATTTTATAGGAAAACATTAATCTTTAAACAAGTGACATGGTTGAAAAAAATCCTTATCAGAAGTTTAATCAGAAATTCTCCAGGTGTCCTTCATCATTTCATACAAAGCCTTGCAGTTATTTTGAATTTCATATGTTGGCCCCAGGACAAGTCACTGCTGTTATATTGTGTAGCAGAGATTATTTAATTGTGAAACGGTTCGTCGGAGTTTGTGATGAATCAGACCAAGCACCTGCACAGGTTATGAGGTTTTCGGAAATGACAAGCTGATTGTGGTATTTAATATCTGCAGGAAAGTATATTACTACACTTCATGTATGTCACATTTACACATTGTTGCACTGGATACATTTCACATTAAACAGTCTTGCTCAATGGAACAGAATCTTTCATGGTCCACAGTGTATAACATGAACTTGTATTTAGATGAACCACTCCAAAAGCAATGGGAGCTGTCCATGCAGAAGCATCTGAAGTCTGTTCTAGGTAAAATGTTTGAAGGTTTTCTAAGAGATGCTATCCTGGATTATCTCACTGAAAATAAATGTATAACGCCGTTCCAGCATGGGTTTATGGGTTTCTAATCTCATCAGCTTCTATGAGGAAGTTAGTTCTAGACTGGATCGGGGTGAGGCACTGGATGTCATATATCTCTATTTTGCTAAAGCATTTGATACTGTGCCACATAAAAGGTTGGTAAGAAAAATGAGAATACTTGGGCTAGGGGAAAGTGTTTACAAGTGGGTAAGTAACTGGGACCAGTGGTTTATTACCGCTAGCCTCATGCTGCATCACCCACGGACGGATTGAGCTCCGAAAGTGGGTGATTAACATTCAGCTATCACCAGGGCAGTTACTAGGCTAAATTGCACTCAAGGCGAGGCGGAAAAATTTCACCCCCACCACCATAACATAATGCACCATGATGCAACACTATTAACCAAACCTAAAATATACAAAAAGCTTTAACACAATGTGCTATGTATAAAACTACTAAATAATAGTCATACAGTTACCAAATAACATTGTTACACAAAACCAGAATCCCAAGGCTAATAGTACCAATGTCCTACTAAGACCACATATCACCAGCACATAGTGACTGAATAATACAACATATCATTACGGAATACAAACCATTATACTACAATTAATATTACCCTCATACAGTGGATACCAATTCTACACAGGCTCTGCAGACATATAATTGATTACAGTAAAGTTACTTCCAAGCACTTACAGGAGACGTCTCTGAAGAGTTGTTGTCTGTCTCTTCTTCTCCATCTGTCCCAGACCGTCATAATGTCTTCTCCTGGCCTCGACTCTTGACTGTAGAATTTACAAAACAAACATCTTAGACTCCGCACTTTATCAGCACTTCTCTACCAATTCCTATCTCTGTATAAACTCCCCATCTATAGTACCTCATATGGTAGCCATGTAATATGCCCCCTGGTAGCCATGTAGTAGCCCCCTGTAGATAGACAGTAGCCCCTGTAGCCATGTAGAAGCCCCCTATAGCCAGGTAGTAGCATCCTATAGCCAGGTAGTAGTCCCTTATAGCCAGGTAGTAGTCCCTATAGTCAGGTAGTAGCCCCCCTATAGCCAGGTAGTAGTCCCCTATAGTCAGGTTTTAGCCCCCTTTTAGCCAAGTATTAGCCCCTGTAGCCAGGTAGTAGTCCCTTATAGCCAGGTAGATGCCCCTATAGTCAGGTAGTTCCCAGTTACAGCCAGGTAGATGCCCCTGTAGCCAGGTGGATGCCCCTACAGCCAGGTAGATGCCCCTTTACAGCCAGGTAGATGCACCTATAGCCAGGTAGATGCCCCCTTACAGCCAGGTAGCAGCTAATGATAAGATAATTTTTAAAAAGTACTCACCTCACCACTGTCCGCTCATCGTAGTCCGGGAGCTGCTGAGCAGTGTCACACAGCTCCCAGGAATCTCCTGGGCCGTGTACAGGCTGCCGGCTTAGGAGATCCCAGCATCGCATGGGGCGTGGTGAAAGCATTGGGCCGCGGCGCCCGCCTCAGGTGAGTGGAGCCTCGGCGCCCTGGGTGATCGCCTGCCTCGCCCACCCCTAGGAACGGCCCTGGTTGTCACAATATATTACAATCACCACAGCTAAGACACAGACAGAAGGAGCGAGCTATTTCTGCCTGTAATCGATACAGCAGGGGCGCCAGTGCCGCTTCTGTGTGAGTACCTGATGGCCCGGATGCTTTACTAAAGCATCCATGCTGTCTGTGACACCATCACGCCCACAATGTATTATGGCCATTGCCAGGCATGGCAAACGACAATCGCCCCAAAAAAGATAAAAAATAAATAAAGTAATCATATTTGGTATCAACGCGTGTGTAACGACCTACCCTATAAATCTGTCATGTTAATTAACCCGCATGGTGAACGCTGTAAAAAAAGAAACAAAAACAGAATAGTGATTTTTGTTCATCCCGCAGCACAAAAAATGGAATAAAAAGTGATCAAAAACAGTTCATCCCACAAAAAAGCCCTTACATAGCTCTGTATACAGAAAAATAAAAAAAAGTTATGGCTGTCAGAAGAAAGCAATGCATAAATATTGTTTTACACAATAAAAACAATAAAAACAATTTTTTTTAAAGCACTTCAACATAAAAAAAACTTTAGAAATTTGGTTTCACCGTAATTATCTTGAGCCAGGGAGTAAGACTAACTTTTCAAGTATACTGCATGGTGAGTCCGGTTAAAAATAAAAAAAACTAAAAAAAAACTACTAGGATTGAACTATTTTCTTCACCCTGCCTTCCAAATAACAGATTTAAAACCGATCAAAAAGCTTTTTTTTTTCCCAAAAAATGATACCAAAACATCAACTCATCCCGCAAAAAACAAGCCCATACACAGGTCCGTACACAGAAAAAAAAAAGTTATGGCTCTCAGACTGTGGCGATGCAAAAACGTGTTTTCCTTTTTGAATAAAAGTGTTTTTACTGTGTACAAGCTATAAAATATAACAAAATATACAAATTGGGTATCACTGTAATCGTATCAACCTGGTTGGTCATTTATACCGCATGGTGACCGCTGTTAAAAATAAAAATCACTACCAGGATTGCTTTATTTTGTTCAAAATGCCTCACAGAAAACCTTAATAAAAAGTGATCAAAGTGTCATATGCCCTCTATAATGATACCAATAAAAATGTCAGCTCATCCGCAAATAAGTCCATAATCAGCTCTATATATAGAAAAATGAAAAAGTTATGGCTTTCAGACTATGACAACATAAAAAGTTAATTTTTTATAAACACATTTCTATTGTGTAAAAGAAGTAAAACATAAAAAACTATATAAAAGTTATATCATTGTAATTGCACCGACCTGCATAATAAAGTTATCCTGTCATTTACACTGGACGGCGAACGCTGTAAAATTGAAGCCGTTTTCCCCTCTTCATGACATTTTCTTTACATGAAGGTTTGAATGCTATAACGCTTTCTCACACTGTTATTCTATACATTTTTTGCTTTTCTTCTGTGATATGTAATATGTATGTTATTTTATTACATTTTTTAGATTTAGGTTTTTTTATAACATGTAGCTAAAAGTTGCAGTTTGGGCTGTTAATTTTTTTTAATGTTTTATTTTGTTGTGTGTGTTTTTTAATTATTATAATATTAGTATTTGGCCCCACACAGGGTGAGAAAAAGACCTCAGGAGGCCATTATTACATAAGGTTTATTTTTTCTGATTTCCCCTGTAACTGGGGCTTATATTATTATATACACAAGGGAAAACAACTCCCTGTACTAACTGCTGAGCTGAGCTGGGCCTGTTAAGACCCAGTAGTATCGGCAACTACTGAGCCCCTGTGGTCACGTGACCACCAGCAGCAGGAAGCCAGAAGGCTTCCTACTAATTCGTATATACTGTGCTCATTTGCCAAGGAAAATGGGGTGCAAATTGCATTAACAACTCTACTGATACATATAAACATGTCGAACAAGGTTACTGCTATTATATTAAGAACAGAATTTTTATTTAATATGGGATATGTGCATAAGCACCCTTTTGAGTCACTAAAATACCAATCAGGAATTATGCAGCCATTGTATTATACATAGTTCAAATAAATGAGAAAATTAAGTACAGTAGAAGATGAAATGTATTACTGCCCTTTTTTAACAAAAATAAACTGGCACTCAAGGTATAATATAAAAGAGAGAAATGATTGAATTTTTTTTTTTTGCATTTATATATTATAAAATGCTATAAAATCTTTTTTAGAAATGATGGCCATCGCCATCTAGTGTCAGAACAGTTTATTGCCTAAACAGGATCACTTCACTTCTGTCATTCTCAAGACATATTTAAAGGGCTGTCTAGTTTAGAAAACACATGTTCACATATACTTTAACATGGAGTAATTTCTTAACTTCTGACTGACATTTGCATGTGCAGTGGGTGCCAGCTGATTATTACAGCTGACACTTGCCACTAACAGCAGGGATCAGAGCTGGCTCTGTTCCCTGCTGTTTGACCCTTTAGATGCTTCGGCAATTGCGGCCATGGCATGTAAATGATTGTGCAGGAAGCAATAAAACTGTCATCTTGGTATTATTCATTTAAAGTAGAAGAGTGTACAAGAAATGCCCTCTATTGGTCAAGAACTCTAGGGGGAATGAGTGCACAGGTAAAAAAAAAAAGTTTTAAAAGTATAAAAAAAAATAAAAAATTCAAATCACCCCTCTCTTGCCATTTTATAAATAAAAGAATAACAAAAAGGTTACACATAATTGGTATTATTGCATCTGTAAAAGTCAGATCTATTAAAACATAACATCATTTATCCCATAAACTAAACCCTGTAGAATGAAAAAAAATTCTAACTGAGCAAATTGCAGTTTTTTGGACCATTTCACGCGCCCTAAAAATTAGAATAAAAAGTGATCAAAAAGTCTCATGTATTAAAAATGATGTCAGTAAAAACTACCGTACACTTCAGCCCGAAAAAAATAACCTTCACTCAGGTCCATAGGTGGAAAACAAAAAAAGTTATTTGTCTCAGAAAAGGCCCTGCAGTGCAAATTTAAGAAATAGTGAATGGTTTTATTTTTTTAAAAGTACTTAAACATAAGGAAAACCTTATATATTTGGTATCACCAGAATCATATCGACCTGCAGAAGACAGATAATACATCATTTATATCAAAGAGTGAACGCCATAAAAATAAAGCCTCACCTTTCACATTTCACCACTTACATTTTTTTTATAGTATGGTCAATAGCACCAAAAAAAAAAGTACATCTTGTCCCGCAAAATAAAGTCCTTGTCTTTCTACGGAGGTGGAAAAATAAAACAAGTTATCGCTTTTCGACAGGCGGAGAAAAAAAATTTGCCATAATATTATGATCATGCAGCAGGAAGAGGTCAAAGGGGTTTTCTCACTACAAAGATTAGCTTTCAGGGTGCTTTCACACAGTGCGTTGTTGGTGTATTTTATGTGTTTTTTTGACACTTTTCTTAATATGTTTTTGTGCAGAAATGCATAACATTAATTGCTGTACCTTTTTGCACAAAAAATGCATCAAAATACGCATCCAAAACACACCATGTGAAAGCACCCTTAACAAGAAGGGATTGTTATTTTAATACTTTTTCTAAATATATTGCTTTGTTGATTTTACTTTAGTCATGAAATAAGAGCATTTTTATGTGCTTTTGAGTACTTAGAGGCTGCTATGGTAACCTGCATAACAGACTATAACTCTTTTATCTGATTAGATGAGAGAGCAGAGAGTGATGTCACCCCCACAGAAGGGCTGACCTCTAAGTTTAAGATAAGGACACTGTATTCAGCACTCACAACATCTGTAGCTTTTGTTTAATGAAGATTAGCTCTCCCATACTTGTCAGGGTAGAAGCTGAATATGTTAATCACCACTATAGAACCATCCACAGCCTGAGGAGACAGAATGAGTGGAAACTTCTTGTGAGTCAAACAGAGTGGTGAGAAAACCCCTTTAATAGAGACCGATTTTCAGATCAGAACCCTCTTCCTTTTGCCAGAGTACAAAGCGGTTACAAAGGGCAACTGTAGAAAGAACTGTCTTGTCATGCATATACAAATGACCCATTAATCAGAAATAGTGAAGTGTAATGCTTAAGTACCTGTAATTCCAACACAGAACATTAAATACAAACAGGTAAGTGAACCATAAATTACAGTTGATCGCTAGGGTTCCAAGCCTACTATCAAAAGTGGATAAGTGCCCAAAATGGATAAGCCCTTTAAAGAGTTGTTCCCATCTCAGACACCTATTGCATATTGTTGGGATATCTTGAGAACCTATCATTAGACTGGGCACCTTAAAGTCTCCGTGCAGAATGGAGAGGTGATTGTGCATGTGTAGTATTCTCCACTCTGTTCTACATTCCATTCTATTCTGTTCTACAGCCATTTTTGGTGTATTCTGAACTCCCACACAAGTGTGACCATGTTGTGCATGGAAACTTTCAAGGGCATGTTCTTAAAATAAGTTTGGGTCCCACAGGTAGCTTATCGATATGTCATAAATGTCTGAGGTGGGATCACCCCTTTAAGGACTCACAGCACTGTTTTAGTATAATATGTACTTTTACCAGGTTTAGCTTTCTACATACTGTATATATATATTACACAAATTATGATATGTAAGGCAAATCATTGATATTATTATTAGTATACAAATAGCTGATTCCTAATAATGCTGCTCTTTGTGATTATTTATGTACACAGCATCCTTCTTTTGGGCACCAACTTGAAATAATGACACATACAAGTTGCATTAAAATATTAGGTTTACCATGTGGCAACTTCAGTGTTTCTGTGTGGGGAATAAAACTAAGATGACCATGTTACATTACTTGAGAGGTTTTCAGTTCATTTACAACAAAGGCATTCATGCCTGGTTTGTCATTTTAAGCTTTCAATGTATGATTTGTTTTAACAGCTTATCACATGACTTGACATCACCTTGAGCTCAAATTAGTCAAACAAAGGTCTGTTTATGTAAAGAGCTGTGTGTAGCCACAATGTAGCTGAGTGGTTAGCACTTCTACCTTTCTGCCCTGTAGCCTAAAACCTTATCAGTGTATAGGCAAAATACCACTAAAGTAATTCTATCTTTTCTATTTTCCTTGTTCTGTTACAATATTTTTCTCTCATGCCATGTCTGATGCCTTATTTTGGAGTTTCTGTTTTGTTGTCACTGAGTTGACAGCTATATTTGACTACCTAAGATTTGTCTATATATTTACATTGATGAGCTCTCACTTTTTCCTCAATTAATTTTTATAAATTCTTTTTTCGATGACCATTATTTTCCCATCTAAGTGTGGAGAATGTTACGGCAGTTAGTACCTACTAAAACTTCCAAGCATTTATACACTGTCTAAACTTGTAACGTGGATCGGTGTGTGATAAACTTTATTTATGTCTTTCATTTAGACTCCAGGTGTGTTTTATGTGTTCTTATTGATGATATATAGGGATCATCATATATGTTACTAACTAGAAACTTATGCTTTAAAACGAATCTTTCATAGGTGAACAATTTTGCCTTACATTGAAGAATGTTTTCTAGAACATGGAAAGGCCACCACTGGTACTCAAACTTTTATTCATGTTAAACCCCAAAGCTATACTACCAGTACTAGTCCATGTATGAGAAGTATTTGTGGTTAAAACTAATGCTGTCATCCTTATTTAACCTCCCACTCATTCTGGATATGTCTTAAAGGGAATGTCCTTTTTTTTAAATAAATTTGTGTTGGTGCTGAAGAAAATTAACATCATCCCCGTTCTTCTGTGTTCTCCTTTAGGGCTGACAGTTGAAACATCACTGCTAGAGCCACTGATTGACTGTGGTGGTCACTTGTATTGCCAAACAGTGATGTCAGGATCGCATGACTGCTGCAGCTGATCAATGATTTGGTAAATAAGGACATTTCGACTGCCAGGGCTAGAAAAAAAACAAAAGTCCAGTGGTGACAGCAGACCGTGAAAGCGCTGGAAGAGAGGTGAGGACATAAGTATTAGTCTTTTTTACTTTCTAACTGCAGCACAAGCATCAATTAATTTTAACAACTGAGTTGACAAGCCCCTTTGAAGGGAATGTGTTATCAAAAAA
This sequence comes from Phyllomedusa bahiana, assembly GCA_025379985.1. Taxonomy (NCBI): domain Eukaryota; kingdom Metazoa; phylum Chordata; class Amphibia; order Anura; family Hylidae; genus Phyllomedusa; species Phyllomedusa bahiana. Next base: position 26,629 of record JAODAL010009097.1, read on the forward strand.
ATGAGTCATTGTTTAAGTCCTATTTTTATGTTAAACACATTTTTTAGGAATTTTTGGTTGTTTTTTTTTCTTTTTCAATAATCTTTATTGAAAGCATTCAACATTAACAAAAACATACATTTCTGAACATATTAAAATGTAATACAGCTTACATAGAACAAATCTCTTTTTCCTTTCTTTTATGAGTTCCAACAATAAACTACAGACCAGATATTAAGGTATTAAAGAATTAGCTTATGAAACAGATACAAAAGAAAAGACCAACTCTTTCCATATATACCTTCTTATTGGTTCCTACCTCTCTCCCGCCGCGACATTCCCCTGTTACAGAGGCGAGGCCCAGTGGGAGAGCAGCAGGAAGAATACATATTTATGGTGTTCAATCTGTACAAATTATATCAACCAGAACCAATGATTAGAAAAAAGAGGGCAAACAAAGAACCTAAATCTACACACCTTTCGAGAGTTCTCTAGTATGATCCTAAACTGTGGCGCCTGGGTGACATTAATAAGATACTTGGGGGAGGGTAACTCCGTACTACCTGAGGGCCAGGGGAAAGAGAAGAGGCCGGGAGCAGGTGGGGTATGTAACATGAGGATCAACTCGTCGACCTATAATCAGGAGAAGCTATAAAGGCCAACCATTCGCCCCACACCCCATAGAATCTGTCTAGTGTATTTTCAGCCTCTGCCCTCAGCTCCTCCATTCGTTGAATATGAAAGATTTCCCTAAACCACTCAGTGATGGAAGGGACTTGTGTGGTTCTCCACCTCCTAGGGATCAATAATCTGGCCGCTGCCAACAGGAATAGTATTAACCCACCCTTCAGAGTGCGTATCGGCATAGGTAACATAGAGAGAAGAAGGGCCTTGGGGTCATTCTGCAGCAAGATACCCGTGATTTTTTCTATAAGCACAATTACCCCCTTCCAGAATGGCTGAAGCTCCTCACATTCCCACCAGATGTGTGACATAGTACCCCTCTCCCTCTCGCATCTCCAGCAGATAGCAGGCACCGATGGGTACAGTGAGTGTAGCAGAGTTGGCACCCGGTACCATCTAGAAAGGAATTTATAATTAAGTTCCTGCACTCGACTGGAGACCGAGGCCCTATCTGCCAGCGCGCAAGCTTTAGTCCAGTCCTCCTCTGTCAGCGTGATGTTTAATTCCTTTTCCCAGCTGGTCAGGAATGCAGGCCTACGCTGGGATGTGGCATTCAGTAATATGCCATAGAGGGTAGAGATAAGGTGTCCAGGGGTTTGTTGCTGCACACACAGGGCCTCAAAACCAGTAGGGCTCCTGGCCAACTCCAACCTGATTCTATTAGAGTCAAAAAAGTGTTTAAGCTGCATGTACTGTAGCCACACATTAGGGGTGTGGTTCTGTGCTGCCATCCCTGAGCTATACAGCTTAAATAGAGCACCTGTTAGGAAGCTTCCAATTGTTCGGAATCTCCACTTCGAACCCTCCTGATACGAGAGGCAGGGGGCACATATGTGCAGCTCCGGATTACCCCTAACTGGTACGAGTGGGCCGTTGGGGGCATATAACTTAAATTGTATCCCATACTTTTTGAAGACTGGCATAGTAATACGGGCTACAAAAGGCAGACACGACAGTTTGAAGTCTCTAAGACGAGGTAATACCCAGGGCAATGAAGATAGAGGGCCCCCATATAGGGCATCCTCGAGTTGTACCCATGATTTTGAGGATCCTGCGTGAAACCAATCAAGGACTCTAGCGGCGACAGTTGCAAGATAATAACACTTCACATCCGGTAACGCCAATCCACCCCTATCCTTATGTCTGACCAGAATATCTCTAGCAATTCTCGGTCTCGCATTACCCCAAACAAATCTCCCAAAACACCTATTTAGGTCTCGGAAAAACGTGTTAGGGAGGGCCACTGGAAGCGTCTGGAACACGTATAGGAGTCTAGGGAGGATATTCATTTTAAGAATATTAATGCGGCCAGTCCAGGAAAATTCTTTCCGGTCCCAATTGCTCAAGTCAGTTTTGATAGTTTGAATGAGGGTAGCATAATTCAATTGAAAAATGTCATCTAGATTCTTTGGAATCTTCACTCCTAAATACTTGAAATGATCTGTTGCCCAATGAAACTGGAATCTATCTTTTAGTAATTTTAACTCGTTCGGATCTATGGAGACATTCAACGCTACACTCTTGGTCCAGTTCACTTTAAAATTGCTAACTCGCCCAAATCTCTCCAGCAAGTCCATCAGAGCAGGCAGGGATGTCTCCGGTCGCGTAACATAAAGTAGGAGGTCATCTGCGAAGGCTGCACATTTATATTGCTTGTCTCCAATCTGCAGACCTTTGATTTCCTGTTCTGCTCTGATAGCCCGCATCAGATGTTCCATTACAAGCACATAAAGTATGGGGGACAACGGGCACCCCTGTCGCGTCCCATTACGGATGTCGAAAGGTTTGGACAATACCCCATTGACCCTAATCCGTGCCGACGGGGTCTGGTACAAGGCCAGAATTCTTTGCAACATAACTGGGCCCATCCCTACGTTTGACAAGACTGACCTTAGAAAATCCCAGTTCACCCTGTCAAACGCCTTCTCGGCGTCAAGAGACAAAAGCATAAAGGGCGTTCGGGACCTCTGTGCATGATTAATTAGGGAAAAGGTTTTTAGAGTGTTATCTCTTGCCTCCCTCCCCGGCACAAACCCCACCTGGTCTATATGAACAAGATCCTCTAATATCGTATTGAGCATGAAGAAACAAACTGTGGGACAGCGTGACATGGACGGCCGGACAGAATATGGTTAAAATCAACACTTTATTGTGAATCCATCATAAAAGGAATTCAAAACCGGCAAAAACCGAAGGCAGAGCAAAATAGAAACACCTCGTAATTGGTACGGTAGTTCTAACGCGTTTCGGGCGTCATGCGCCCTTAGTCGTAGCAAATGACAAATGTAACCAATGCTTATTTATAATAAAAAATCCTAAAATCATTCAACTCACCTGTTGGCGTGTTCCCGGTTCTCAGCTCAAACTTGCCGTGCTAAACCGGAAATAACGTATCGCTTTGAAACCGGAAAAGAGCACAATTGCATGTAAGTTCCAAGCGCCTGCGCAGAAGCCCAAATGAGCCCAAAACTAGAACTGGCGAAAGCCAAAGTATGTGCTGAATGCATATAGTTTCTGAGGCATTTTGAGCGATGTACCGGGAAAAAAGCCAAGGTGTTACAATAGTTACATACCAAACATTGTTAGATGTAAATAACAATGGCACTAAAACAGAAAAGATCACTCGAAAAATTAGAGAAACTTATTTTAAAGATGAATTCAATAATGGAGCATAATTTCCCTCTTAAGATTAAGCCCAAATGGGAACATGGTGTTTAGGGAAAGAATCCAAAAGGCCTCACGGTCCCTCAATCTTTTCTCCAGATCACCTCCCCTTTTATGCTTAAACACTTTCTCAATACCAAATACCTGCAACATATTTACATTGCCATTGTGATTTTCGGCAAAATGTCTTGCAACATTAGACTTAATGCGTTCCAATGGACTACCTGCATCTCTAAGATGTTCCAGGAATCTAACCTTGAGTTTTCTTATGGTAGATCCTACATATAATACGTTGCATATGCTACATCTGGCTATGTAAATCACTGCACTGGTATTACAGTTGATGTATTGTTTAATATTGTATTGTAAGCTGTTCTCACTGTTGGAAAAAACTTTACAGGGAAAAGCAAAATTACACATCTTACATGGATGCGATCCACAACGATAAAAACCTAGATGATGTAACCAGGTTTTTGGACCTCCAACTGTGACAGCATTAGGAGAAAGAAGGTCTCCCAAAGTTTTGGATTTTTTGGTTACAATTTTCACACCCTCCGCTAGTATTTCATTGATAATATCATCATCTCTTAGCAGTGGCAGGTATTTATAGACAATGTTTTTAATTTGTACAAATTGTTTGCTAAATTTTAAGATCAGATACGGGGAAGAAGACTGTTCCTTAGTTTCTTTAGCTGATGGATCTAATAAGGTATGTCTAGATTTTTTTGCTACAATCACTGTAAATGAAGAGAAAAAGTTGGAAGAAATATCCAATGAAATATTACAATTGGATAAAGAATTACAAATTTTTCAGGACATTTCTACTTTCCAAAAGGATTTACAACAAATACAGGACAATGTATGCAAACAAGAGGAATCTGTGGTAGCAATTAAGCAAGCCAAATTTCAAAGGGATATGTTTGACTATACACAAGATCAAGTCTATGAATGGGGGAGATGGACACCTAATAACAGTACCCCAAAATCTATTTTGAGACCAAATCGTAGATCAAAAAACTGGAGGAGATTTGGAAGATCTGGTAAAAATGTCAGTTTTGGATCTATGGACTCAGAACAGTCTGATGTCAACACAGACACATCGGAGGAAGGTCCGTCTACTAGTGCATCATATTATAAAAAGACAAAGAAACAAACAAGTGAAAAAAACCAGAAAAGCACAGGCAGCAATCCCGGAGGAGGGCAGGTAGACAACACAAGAATAAATCCAAGGATGCAAACGAGACACAACCTCCCGTTACCTCTGATCCCCCACTAGACGTTTTGAATCTTTCTGATATGATTTTGGGAGAGGAACACATCCAAGTTTTGTCCCTGGGACTTAGTTTTGCAGTAGAACAGGATTTTGACTTTTTTTCAACATTGAAGGACATTAATAAATTTATAAGGGATTTAACTGTCCGTCGACATTTTTTTCATACAGATGTTGAAGATGGGTCTGATTTTTTTGAGTATACCAGTACCAAATCAAATGTATTTCATAAACAAAATTTTGATGAACAACTGTGTTTAGTTAATTTGCAGGAGTTAGAAGTTGAGGGTTCTTGTAAAAATGATGATTATGGCCAAATAGGAAAATTCAAAACTTACAATAAAGCCTTCTACCCTGTACAATCCAGAACTCCTTCTATGGAGAAATTCCAGTTATTGGTACAAAGGGATTTAAAGACACTCCAAAATAGTTTATCACACAAAATGTACTACTCAAATCTTTCCCCAAAATTAAATAAGGCGCTACAGGATTTAAAAAGGAACTCTGAAATTACTATTAAAATGTCAGATAAGGGAGGCTCTGTAGTTGTTATGAACACATCAGAATATGTTAACTCTATGAAAGAATTACTGGAAGACAGGGTGACATATGGTAAACTTACATCAGACCCTACGAAAAAATATTTGGAAGAATTACACAATTTGGTCATTGAGGGAGAGAGTTTGGGGATGTTTTCTAGAAAAGAGGCAGAATTTATAGAAATCAAAGATCCTGTTACTCCAATTATGTATGGTCTTCCAAAGGTACACAAACAGTTATCTCCAGTAACAATGCGTCCAATAGTATCTGGCGTAGGGTCATTTTCGGAGCGATTATGCCAATGGCTAGACTTGTTATTACAACCCCTAGTTCAGAGAGTTCCTGGGTTCCTCAGGGATACTAAGGATGTGATCGTTAGTCTTCAAGAAAAAGTTTGGCAGAGTGGGTGGTCGTGGGTCAGCTGCGATGTTGTCTCATTATACACATGTATTCCACATCATATAGCTTTATTGGCCCTGGAGTTTCATCTCAGACAATTTACCACTCACACAGAGAATCACATTCAATATATCCTGTCGGTCACTAAATTTTTATTAACACACAATTTTTTCTCGTTCAGTGACAAATTGTTTCTTCAGCTAAGAGGCATCCTTATGGGGGCTAAGTATTCGCCATCCCTAGCGAATCTGGTGATGTCGTGGTGGGAGGCAATGTACATTTTTACCACTGATAATCCTTTTTCTCGGGCCCTCGTCTGGTACGGCAGATACATAGATGACATCCTCCTGATTTGGGGGGAGATGTATCTGCCATGCCAGACTTCATTGATTATCTGCATCGGAATCCATTGAATTTGTCTTTTACACATCAGATTGAATTTTTCTAACATTCACTTTTTTGGATTTACATTTGGAAGCTATACATAATAAAATGATCTCTTTCATCACTTTTCGTAAGTCTACTGCAGGTAACACTACTTTGCATTAAAAAAAGTCACCATCCTAGGCAAACACATAAAGCCATTCCCGTTGGTGAAATGGTCAGTGCTAAACGCAATTGTAGCAATAATTAAAAAATATGAAGTTAAAGAAAAACAAATAGTTTCACGTTTAAAGAGAAGAGGTTATCCCCCTTGGGTACTTAATAGGGCTACAAATATTGTAGCAAAAAAATCTAGACATACCTTATTAGATCCGTTAGCTAAAGAAACTAAGGAACAGTCTTCTTCCCCGTATCTGATCTTAAAATTTAGCAAACAATTTGTACAAATTAAAAACATTGTCTATAAATACCTGCCACTGCCTAAGAGATGGGTGATATTTTCAAAGGAAATACTAGCGGAGGGTGTGAAGATTGTAACCAAAAAATCAAAAAATTTGGGAGATCTTCTTTCTCCCAATGCTGTTACAGTTGGAGGTCCCAAAAACCTGGTTACATCTCTAGGTTTTTATCGTTGTGGATCGCATCCATGTAAGATGTGTAATTTTGCTTTTCCTTGTAAAGTTTTTTCCAACAGTGAGAACAGCTTACAATACAATATTAAACAATACATCAACTGTAATACCAGTGCAGTGATTTACATAGCAAGATGTAGCATATGCAAACGTATTATATGTAGGATCTACCCCTAAGAAAACTCAAGGTTAGATTCCTGGAAGTCTTAGAGATGCAAGTAGTTCATTGGAACGCATTAAGTCTAATGTTGCAAGGACATTTTGCCGAAAATCACAATTTGGGAATGTAATATGTTGCAAGTATTTGGTATTGAGAAAGTGTTTTAAGCATTTAAAAGGGGGGTGATCTGGAGAAAAGATTAAGGGACTTTTGAGGCCTTTTGGATTCTTTCCTAAACACCATGTTCCATTTGGGCTTAATCTTAAGAGGGAAATTTTTGCTCCATTATTGAATTCATCTCTAAAATAAGTTTCTCTAATTTTTTTGAGTGATCTTTTCTGTTTTAGTGCCATTGTTATTTACATCTAACAATGTTTGGTATGTAACTATTGTAACACCTTGGCTTTTTTCCCGGTACATCGCTCAAAATGCCTGCAGAAACTATACGCATTCAGCGCATACTTTGGCTTCCGCCAGTTTCCAGTTTTGGGCTCATTTTGGGGTTTCGCGCAGGTGCTTGGAACTTACATGCAATTGTGCTCTTTTCCCGGTTTCAAAGCGATATGTCATTTCCCGGTTTAAAACGGCAAGTTTGAGCGGAAGGGAACACGCCAACAGGTGAGTTGAATGATTTTAGGATTTTTTTTTATAAAAAAAGTTTTGTTAATTTTGTCATTTGCTACGACTAAGGGGATGACGCCCGAAACGCGTTAGAACTACCTACCAATTACGAGGTTTTTCTATTTTCCCCTTGCTTTCGGTTTTTGCGGTTTTAAATTTCCCTTTTTATGATGGTTTTCACAATAAAAGTTTTGATTTTAACCCGTATTCTGCCCCGGCTGCCCTGTCACGCGTCCCCAGTTTTTTTCTTCTGAAATGTGAGTTATGTGTGGGAGCGGGGAGTGCGGGTTTTAAGGAGCGGGCCCATCCTGCAAAAAAGGGGGTGAGTGACTTTTTTTCCCTTTATATGTACAAATCGTATTGAGCCTCAGAGCAATAAGCTTTGCATATAGTTTAACATCCGTGTTTAGTAATGATATAGGCCTATAGCTGGAACAAAGGAGAGGATCTTTTCCAGGTTTGGGGATCACCGTAATGTGGGCCTGTGTGAAGGAGGGAGGAAAGGACTGGGTGCCCGAGACTGAGTTAAAGGACGCCAAAAGGGGCCCCAACAAATGATCCTCAAGCACCTTAAAAAATTTAGCTGTGAAGCCGTCAGGCCCCGGGCTTTTACCAGCTGGCAAGGAGGAGGGTTTTTCCAATTCCTGTCTAAAAAGGGGCCCTCCGTGCCGTGGGCGTTCCTCTTCCAGCTCGACCCGGGGGATCCTATCCATAAAAGTAGTCAAATTTTCACCTTCTGGGTTATCAGCCACGGTGCGACTCGTGGGGGGAAGGTTATGCAACTGTTGACAATAGGCTTGGAATTCGGCTAAAATGTCTTGCGTGAGGAATGTGGTGTTACCTAACTTGGTTTTAATTAAAGTACAAAAAGGCAGTTCTTTTGTCCGAAGGATTGGCCAGCATCCCCCCGGGTTATTCCCCAAAACTTTCCGCCAACAGTTTTGTCTGAATGGGGCCCGATTTTTTATCCAGTTTTGCAATATCCCTGTTTGTTGCAAAAGGTCCGCAGATCCCTTCAGTAAGGTGGACTGTGCGAGCCTTAAAGGTCGGGTGCCTACCCAGTAATTTTCTTAAGTTTTGGCTGTTGCTTCCCCTTTTTTAAAGACCCCCGTGTTTTATCAAATTCCTCTGTCACATTTGAGGTTTCCCCATTTTTTTTGGGGAGGGGAGAGGTCCAAAGAAGGGGTTTTGTCTAAAAAAATTTTGTTGTTGGGTCGATCAGCGAACAAATTGAATCATTAAAAAAGCGATTCTTGAGTCTCCAATTTGAATTTTTTGGGCGAGAGTGGGAATATGAAATTTAAACTTTTTGGGGATGTTGGAGTAGTATACCCCCAATGCGGGCATTTCCAGCCATCAGGCAAAAGAGCTTGTTGAAGAAACAGTAGTCTACCCGCTATATCCCCCGTGTGGATGCGGTGAAAGTATAATCTCCACAGTCGGATGGTAAGCCTCCACATCAAGAGTTGCATACTGTGAAAAAGTTCGGGGTTTTTGTTTAGCTTGCAATATGAGCCCGAGGCCCGTCCCTTTTTTGAGGGTCCCCTCCGGGCTGCAATGCCAGGTTAAAGTCCCAACATAAGACAATTTTCCCTTGGCGAACGCTTCAGTCATCCAATCCCAGTTCGGAAAGTAAGTGACACTGGTTGGGGGCTAAAATTCGCCAATGAGAAAATGGACCCTCCAATATCGCATTTAAAAAAAATATACGGGATGGAATCCGTTAACCCTTTAAAAAACCTGGACCGGGAGAATCTTTTAAAAAAATATTGCCACTCCTAGTCTTTTTAAACCGTTTACTGCTACAAACCAATGGGGGAAATATTATTCCTGAAAAAATCAAGAGGCCCCAGTAAAATGTTTTCCCCTGTACACATAGTATGCGAGTTTTTTGTTTAGATGTTGTAAAAGTTTTTGCGATCGCCTCTCTGGGATATTAAACCCTTTTACATTGAGGGAAGAAATTTTGAAAGTCGCAATTCTGAGCGGTACCTCACGATAGATGACGATACGAGAGTGAAAGGTTTTTACACCAAGACGCGCCTAAATAAAGAAAGGTGGAAAAACATACTTATAACAAAGAAAAAAAAAGCCTTTCTACCCCAAAATTTAAAGGGCCCAAAAAAAAAAGGCTAGAATTCTCCGATTTAAATGCGTTACGAACACACAGAGTCCGGGAGTAACCTATTTGGGGGAAAGGACAGCGAGTCCACCCACTTAGCTTGGAACTATTCAAATAAATAACATCCATGCGTAGGATAGTGTGGGCTACATTTGCTAAAAAAAAGTTTCTGCCAAACTATGGTCAAAGAGCGGATTACAGCATCAGGTAACCGACTGATGCCTCGATGGTTCCCACTATCTATCCGAGTGCCTCAGGAAAAAGGCAGCCCAGGTTGTCAATATACAACACCATGCAACATATCGAAGAAAAAGAAAAACCAGAATCAATCTGCAACAGGTGTCAACGAGACAGTCAGAGGGACAGCGCAATTAAGGGAGAAGGCAATACAATCATGTCACAAGGCTCCCAACCAGTGAGGGGACCCTAGATTCTCATTGTGTGTTACGCAGGAGGCTTCGCTTCGCGGCCCTGCCTACTCTTTCTATACGAGAGACCATTCTCTGCGATCGCGACAGCCTCTGTTCTCTCGGTAGCCCAAACACCCGTAGTCGCTGAGAGAGTGGTGACAACTGGGCTGAGCGTTGGGGTTTTCACCGGGGCTTTTGGGGCCCCGAATCCCAATCAGGGATCGCGCCATGGGGGAGTTCAAGAGCTGAAAAAACCGGCAAATCTGTGTGTTGGAAGGTCACCGTACCCTTTCTGTTTGACTGCGGGCAAAAGGGTATCCCCAGGGTACATTATCTGTTGGGTTTTGAAAAGATAGGAGGGGGGTTTTTGTGCTGTGGCAGAGCGTGTGCGCCTTATAAGTAGGGAACAACGTAGCTTTAGTGCCCTCGAAGAAAAAATGGTGGGAGGAGTCTGCCTTTTTCAGGATGTCCCCCTTTGACCGCTTTAAAAATGCAACCTGAGATTAATACCGGTTTTTTGATATCTGGGTCAGGGGCGAGGGGCCCTGTGCGCTCTATCAATTTCAATATGATTATCGGGAGTCTTTCCCAGGAGCATGTTGAAAAGTTAAGCCAGTGATGCAATTGGGTCCTGCGATTTCACAGATTCCGGAAGTCCCCTGATTCTCAGATTGTTCCTCCGGTTCCTATTTTCTAAATCGTCGAACTGATCGACTAGATGAGCATGAAGAATTTGTTGGGACCTAATTGTCTCTTGAAAATCTGGTGGGTTTTTGGGGAGAGAATGAGAAGATTCAAGGCTTGTACCCTATTCTGGGGGGTAGAGATGTCAGTCTTAAACCCACCCCGCTCCGTTGCCCTGAGGTTTGATATCAGTTTCCATAGCCGCATTCACTTTTTGTTGGTAAAAATGTTAAAAAGGCTTGGAGTTTAGGAGGCAAATAAGGATTGTTAGAGCTCTGTCCTGTGAGATCAGGTATAGATTCAGTAGAACAACCCAGCAGAGGCTGCATGCAGGCAGCAGAGGGGATAGTCACCCGTGGGGGCATGGACCCCTCGTGTATGTTGAGGTCGGGTCTGTGCGGCAAGACCCGAGAGGGGCCAGGAGGTGATTCTTGCAAGTCCCAGGGGTTAAAGCAGTCAGTCCCCAGCTCTGGGCCCTCCAGTGGGTCCGGTACCGACTCCTGCGATTGCTGCTGGTACCCACTCTGTAGTGCCCCAGACCCTGAAGAATCTTTCAGGGGCATATGCACAATGACATTAGGCAGCTCCTGAGGCGTGTAGGCCCCCGCAGAAGGCAGTCCCCTAATAATGCCTTCAGCCTTTTCAGGCTCCATCAGGTCTCTCCCAGATCCCGATACACTGGAATGAGGCTCAGTCCCCTGTCCCCCCAGCTCCAGGGGGCTCCCACTGATCTCATAGTCCCCCGACCGTGGCATGGGTGAGAGGGATCGCCTCCCTGATAGTGTCTGCTGCCATGTCCGCCTCCTCCCTTAGTGCACTAAGGGCCGGCTCCGTCATCTCTCTGCTCCCCTGACAGCCCCGCACCGTACCGTTGTGAGGGAGCAGGATGTTCACTTCCCTCGGCGGTGTCGGGAGCTGCCGGCGCTTCGGGGACGCTGTCGGGTCTCTCCCCGTCGGATTGCGGGACAGTGATGCGCGGCGGGAAGTCTCCTGACCTGGCGGGGAAGATGGCGCCCGACCGCTTCCTCCGTAGTCCACGGGCCTTTCCAGCTCTGCTGCAGGAGTGCCGCTGGAGCGCGGCGCAGGATAAGAGCCCCGTGCGGGCAGCGGGGTCTGTTGCCGTCCGCGCAGGCGGGTCCCCGGGAAGGTGGCCGGGTCCTTCGACACGAGTTCAGGAACTGACTCCATGCAGGTGATGGTGCGTTCTGCCGGGGAAGATGGCGGCCACTCAGTAGAATCCTCCCGACGCGCCGGGGTGGATTGCAGCATCAGGAGCGGCTCAAAGTTTTTAATCGGCACTCCCGGTACCGGAGTGCTTGGGGCAGCTTTCGGTCCCTTCTTAGCCCATTTGGAGCGCATTGGCATATAGGTTTTTCGCTCTTTGAAGCGTCGGCCCTCACAGAGCTCCTACAGCACACGTCCTTCAGCCAGCATAGCAGGCAACGCCCCCTTGGTTGTTTTTTTTATTTTTCATATCACTTTCAATATTTTTTAATAATTCTAAAGTCTTGCAGTTTTCACTTTGGCCACTAGGCCTTGTCTGCACTGCTTTAACAGCAGTCAGAAAGATGCTTTATAGTAGCTTCATGCACATAGGAGACTTAAGACTGACTCAGCCCCATTCACTTCTATAGGAGAGTTTTCTAGTCATGCTCTGTGAACTGGGAAGAAACCAGTGTGCAGGGAGGTGAAAGGGTGAACTGTGACTATATCCTCTTGTGACTGATGGATCCTGTGTTATCTATTCACACTGGTGTCTCCTTTCAGTTTGACCTTCTTTGTGCTGATAATGAGCAGACAACTGAGAATCTTTCTCTCAGAACAGGAAGTATCAGACTGTTATTAGGCTTAGTGGCCAAAGTGAAAACAGCAGGACTTTAGAATTATTAAAAAAAATATTGAAAGTGATATGGAAAATTTAAAAAAATTACCAAAAATTATTAAAAAATGTGTTGAACATAAAAATGTGAGTTAAACAATAAGTCATTTTTGATGACACATTCCCTTTAAGTCAGAAAATCCAACAGAGAGCCAGTATGAGGGTTGGGTGATGATTAGGGGAATGCATAATTCCTCCAATTAACATGTGGTTTTCAGAAGGTTTTCAGAAGGCACTTTATCAAATTTTTGATTTATGGAAATCTCTTTTGGATAAAACTCCTATAAAGGGATAAAACTTCCAATAAAGATTTTTTTTTTTTACTAAATGACAAGTATTTTTCATAAATAAATTCAGAATTCTTCACCTGATTTACAAGGTGAACTGCCCAAGGCCATAGAAGTGAATTAAATGTATTTAAGCAGACAATCCCTTTATTTAAGCAGACAATCTCAGAAAACTAACAGAGTCCTGGTATGAGGGTTGAATGATGATTGGTGGAATGTATAATTCCTCCAATAAACATGTAGGGCCACATGTATGAACCTGTTTAGATCTAAAATTCACTTTTTTGTCCATAGGTTACTATGGGCAAAAGAGTGAGTTTTAGACCTAAACAGGTTCATACATGTGGCCCCGTAGTCTTTAAAAGGCACTCTTTCAAATTTTTGATTTATGTAAACTTACACTAGATATAACCCCTATAAAGGGATCCTCCCATCAATCTTTCTTTTTATTAAAGTAGACTGTCACTTCAAGTCATAAAATTCAACATAGAGCCAGTATGAGGGTTGGGTGATGGTTGGCAGAATGTACAATTCCTTCAATAAACATGTGACATTCATAAGGCACATGATGACATTTTTAATTTATGGAAATTTCCACAAGATAAAACTCCTATTAAGGGATATTCCAATAAAGATTTTTTTTTTACTAAATGACAAGTATTTTACATAAATAAATTCGGAATTCTTCACCTGCTTTACAAGGTTAACTGCCCAAGGCCATAGAAGTGAATTAAATTCATTTAAGCAGACAATCCCTTTAAGTCAGAAAACTAACAGAGTCCCGGTATGAGGGTTGAATATTGATTGGTGAAATGTTTAATTCCTCAAATAAACATGTGGTGTTCATAAGGCACTCTATCAAATTTTTGATTTATGGAAACTTCCACCGGATAAAACCCCTCTAAAGGGATTCTCTAATAAAGATTTATTTTTACTAAAGTAGACAATCACTTTAAGTCAGAAAATTCAACAGATAGCCGGTATGAGGGTTGAATGATCATTGGCAGTATGTATAATTCCTCCAATAAACACGTGGTGCACATAAGGCACATATTTTTAATTTATGGAAATTTCAACAAGATAAAACTCCTGTTAAGAGATCTTCCAATAAAGATTTTTTTTTTACTAGATGACAAGTATGATTTTTATAAATAAATTCTGAATTCTTCACCTGCTTTACAAGGATAACTGCCCAAGGCTATAGAAGTGAATTAAATTAATTTAACTCAATTATTTGTGCGTGATTAAACCCTTGCTAATACAAAATATGTATGCAGGCATTTCTAATTTCTTAGACATGGTTTCTTTAATTCAGTTGTGCATACATATTACATATTTCTTATATATCGAGTCTAATGTATTCTTAACCCAGACTCAGAAATGTTGTTATATGCAACTATGATTCATGAATGTGGCAAGTTCATAAATCAAAAGCTGAGGAACAAGTACAATATTCACTTACCCCTAGGCCACAAAGAGAATTTTAAGTACATTGCTTGAACATTTACAGTAGACCTTTGTACAGGACTTTGTTAAGTTTCACTATCGGTTATTTTCTTCCCCTGCACTAATAATTCAATGTCACATTCAACAAGTGCCCTGGTTGTCTTTGTTGTATGTACAGTAACATGTCTTCTCCTCAAGGAAACCACACATCTATTAGACACATACTTAGATTTTAAGGCTCCAAGTGTGTTAAATACCAGTAAATTAAAGGCTTTTAATGGTTAATATATTTTTAATGGTTAAGTATATTAGTATTGTACAAGATATACAGACTCTAGAAAGGACCACAGTGTATATGGTAGAATAATGTATTCATGCATTAGCTCCAGGTAGAAAGAAATACTTTTTGCAGCTATCAATGCTGCATAATTATATCAGTATTACTTAATAATTCAAATAAGATTAGTTTTATACACAAGACATGCAGTGAAGTATGTGACAAAAATTAAAGGGGTTGTCCCACTAAAAACTTTGATGGCAAAAACACAAATGGGAGCCAGAAAGGTTCCATTTTCATCAAAGAGGAGCTCAAAATACTCCACTTGATTTTGGTGGGAGTTCTGAGTAAGGCCAAGTGCTTCTGCATGTTGGAAGAGACTTTCTGGAGCCGATAGGAGTGAGTCCCTGAGGTGAGACTAGCACCCTTTACACATTGAAGGCATATCGTATCGATATGCCAACAATGTATTTTGTGAGCATACCCCTTTGAATTACCTTTGTTAGCATTATATGTAAAGAAAAGTTGGGCTTGATTCACAAGAAAAAAAATGACATGAACTCAAAGGCAGAAATTCAAGGCAATACCTCAAATTTCTGCTTTGGATTTTAGCTTTCCAGAGTTAATTTTTGGCTCTTATTTAGATGCGATTTACTCTAATTTTAATGGGACTAATCCACATTGGACATCTACAATGTGGAATCCAAGCAGTACTCTCTTCAAAGGATGGAAATATCCATTCTTTTCTATCAACACCATGGATTTCAAATTTGTGTTGTAAAAAAAAGAGCTGGATTTCACAGAGTGAATTACAGAATAGACTGTCCATTCAAATGGATTTTGAGATGTAATCTGATGTAGAATCTGCTTTTTATTCCACAATAAAATCTGTTGTTTGAACATATTCTCAATGTACTGGATTTAAAGTCAACTAGAATTTCATTTGTTAAAAAGTTTTCAGGTTCCGTATTGTCAATATACAGCACTGTATTTATGGCCAACTCTAAGCAGCAAACTAAAGGGAAGTTTGAATTCTCCAACCAGTCATAATAGTCCTTTATTCAAAAATTAATGCAGAGACATGAAGCCCTAAAAATCCACTTGGGACAGCTTACAATGCAAAACATAAAAAAATGATACCGTTGACTCAACGTAAAAGAAAAAAAAATCTATATTGACACTTGTAGCAAATAACTGTTCTGTTTTGACCAATGCAAGATTTCTGCAGATTTCTATGCAAAACTGCCATACCAAGTTTGGCGTATAACACTCTATGCGTCACTTTTGAGTGTTTTGTCAAAATTTTTTCCTGCATAACACTTTCATTAATACTATCGTGCTATACACTCCTCTATATCTATTTAGAACTGATGTGTCGGTGCCGAGTTACAAAAATGATGCATGAGAAGTCATAGATGTCACCCTAAATGTACTCTTTTCATAGGAAAGTGCAAGCTATCATTTCAGTCTAATAGTTTTATGTAGAGTAGCTTTTTTGTAATCTATAAATCCAGAGAATAAACATATCATTAGGAAACTGTGATTTGTAAGGGCAAAAATTAATGCCCTCAAGAAAAAATTATATTTGGAAAACTTGGAGAGAACAAAGAAAATTCCAAATTTAAATATTAATGAAAGTTTTAACCAAACATATTGTAGATAAAACAAAAACAGTAATAGTTTTATAAAAAGAAAAAAAGAGGTTGACTACATTTTTATAAAGATGCATGACCAGTACAAAGGATATTGGAAATGTAGAAAGTAGTAGATCTGGTCAGCACTCCAACATAAAAAATGTAATTTATTGTCCCATTTTAAAAATGATATGAATCACTAAAAGCCTATGAAAAACATTGAAAAGTATTGACGCGTTTCGGGTCTGCGAGAAATTGTGGACCCTTAGTCATAACACAAACTTATTCAGACTCAGAACACTGCTTATATGTGCATAGCAATTAATTAAAAGGTGTGCATTAACCCCCGATTAACCCAAACACCCAAACAATTAATTAAAAACAACTATAGATATAGGCAAAATATTGCATAAAACACAAATGGAAAATATATAAAGATATTAATATATATACAATAAATCTGCTCTATAGTTTAGACCGGATTAATAAATTTCCGACTTTCCAATGTGATGAAACTTTCATAAGTGACTGGAATGGGGTTCTTACGGACTGTTCTCTAAAACTCATGCGTTTGATTATCCAGCATGAGCAAGATGAACTCAAAAATCTGGATACTATAGTTTCGGTCCTACGAAAGGATTTACAGGTGTTTGCTAAGGACCCTGTTTTCAAACAATTGGATGAAAAATTGAAAAATAACATCACCAAACTAGAGGAATCCATTATGAGTATAAAGAAAATTAAGTATATTAGAGACTCAGAGGACTATGCATCCGGACAAGTCTATAAGTGGCAAAACAAAAACTTTCCATTACGTTCAATACTAAAGAAAAACAAACAGAAAAAACATCGCCGGGTTGGCTTTAAACCCGATAATGGGGATACAACTGATAAACCCACAGACACCTCAGATTCAGATCATGCATCCACTGACCATGATGGATCCTTAGCTTCAGATCAATCGTACACCCGGCCACAACAACAACAAAAAAACAAACAGCCAAAAAACTCTTGGAGAAAACGAACAAAAGAACCCGCCGGGCGGGGAGGAAACACAAGCGCAGAAACACAAGGAGTACAGACGAGACATGGACACAAGCAGGGAAGCCTGCAGAAGATGTAATCCCAGTACAGGAGGACATTACAATCATCAATTTATCAACATGTTTTTTGACACAACCACAAATTGATGTACTGACCCGGGGATTAAGCTTCGTACCGACATGTGACTTTGATCTTTACAATACAATTAAGGACGTAAACAAATTTATTGACTTCTCACAGTTAAGAAACATTTTTTTGATCAGGATGATATTAAACAGGATAATATTAGTACTACATATAAATATCAAAATGAGTACTCGGATATGCTGTTCACTGAACAACTATCTCTTCATTCTTTACAACAACTAGGAAATGAGAGTTCATGTATTGCATCCATTCAGGTTAAGGAGGTTGTTCACAGACATGTGAAAAATCCGGATTTTTATCCGGTTAACTCCCGGGCCCCTGTCATGGAACAATTCCAAAATATAATGGAACAGGAGCTCAGGGATCTATATAATCAAATGTCTGAGAGCAAATCCAATCTCAATAGAAAAGAAAAAAGAGCAATACAAGAGATTAAGAACAATCCTTTAATTGTGGTACGTGAATCAGACAAGGGTGGTTCTATAGTGATTTTGGATAGTGATCTGTATGCTAAAGAAGTACTTCATATGCTAAATGATGAAAAAGTATATCGAAAATTATCTACAGATCCAACTAATATCTTCTCTAGCCAGTTAGATAAATTGATAGAGGAGGGATGTACATTTGGTGTTCTAGATTTAAATATGGCAAATAGTTTGAAAGTCAAATTTCCCGTTACCCCAATATTTCATGCTTTACCGAAAGTGCACAAGCAGCAGTTCCCTCCCCCTTTGAGACCGATAATATCCGGTATAGGCTCACTCTTTGAAAAAATAGGGATATGGCTGGATCAGTATCTACAGCCCTTAGTTGTTAGATGCCCGGGCTATATTAAAGATTCGAGTGATGTTCTTAGGATTATGGATAAAATACAGTGGAATTCTGCTCTTTCTTGGGTCACTTGCGATATTATCGCATTGTATACCTCCATTCCGCACGACAGGGTCATCATGGCGGTTGCGGAACAATTGGGTAGATACACAAACTATACGTCTGAACTCAAGGAATTCTTGCTCTCTGTTATTAGATTTCTATTGTGCCATAATTATTTTCTTTTTAATGGACACTTTTTTTCTGCAGACACAAGGTTGTCCTATGGGTGCCAGCTATTCACCCTCCTTGGCTAACATTTATGTCGCCTGGTGGGAGGACAAATATGTTTATTCTTTATCTAATCCCTATCTTGATTCCATCTTCTGGTACGGAAGATACATAGACGATATTTTGATTGTTTGGACTGGTCTTGTGTCTTCCGTGCCAGAATTTGTGATGTATCTAAATCAAAATGAGGATAACCTGCAGTTTACTTTTTCTACACATGTTGAAAAAATATCTTTTTTGGATTTACAACTTAATGTTCATAACGGCCATGTGCATACCTCTACATATAAGAAACCAGTGTCAGGTAATGCTATATTGCACGCCTCTAGTTGCCATCCCGTGCACATTATTAAGAACTTACCAGTAGGGGAGTACATTAGGGCAAGACGTACCTGCAATGATGACATCACATATCAAAAAGAAAAAGAACTTATAACCAGGCGTTTACAACAAAGAGGTTACTCGTCACCTGTGTTGGATAGGGCTAAAAATATAGCGGATAACAGAGACCGGGGTACCCTATTATCAAAAACCAATAAGACACCCAAGAATCTTAAGAACAAATCGGAAATCTATTTTAGTACTGGTTTCAGCAAACAATATAATCAGATCATAGATTTAATCAAAAAATATATACCTATTCTACATAGTGACCCAGTACTTAAAAGGATTCTTGATAAAGGTTGCAAATTTGTTTCAAGACGGGCATATACTTTGGGTAATGCATTGTCGCCTAGCTTATATAACCCTGCTATTGTCAGTAAAACATGGCTCAGTCTTGAGGGTTGTTACAGATGTGGTACAGGGAGATGCAATTTATGTCCATATTTAGACAAGTGCACATCTTTCTCATCAGCGGTTACGGGACATTGTTAGCCTATAAAATCTTTTATCAATTGCCGTTCTAACCATGTTGTTTATGTTGTTTACTGTACAGTATGCAACCTACAGTATGTAGGTTGCACTACGAGGAACTTGTCTGTCAGAATTAGGGAACACATATACGACATAGGTCACACTGGATTTAAATCTATTTCAGGAACATCGCGTCATTTTCGCGATGTGCACTATGGCTCTACGGAATTCCTACGGGTTATAGCCATTGAAAGAGTTAACAGACCTGTCAGAGGTGGGGATTGGAGAAAATGTCTTTTTGATAGAGAAGCTTTCTGGATATTGTCCCTGAGCTCCTGTTTTCCATAGGGTCTAAACTATAGAGCGGATTTATTGTATATATATTAATATCTTTATATATTTTCCATTTGTGTTTTATGCAATATTTTGCCTATATCTATAGTTGTTTTTAATTAATTGTTTGGGTGTTTGGGTTAATCGGGGGTTAATGCACACCTTTTAATTAATTGCTATGCACATATAAGCAGTGTTCTGAGTCTGAATAAGTTTGTGTTATGACTAAGGGTCCACAATTTCTCGCAGACCCGAAACGCGTCAATACTTTTCAATGTTTTTCATAGGCTTTTAGTGATTCATATCATTTTTAAAATGGGACAATAAAGATTACATTTTTTACGTTGGAGTGCTGACCAGATCTACTACTTTCTACTTCCGTTGTTGCACCTGTGGCCGGGTGATTGGTCTTTGCACCGAAGGACTCGTAGCACACGTTTGGAAGACTACGGTGAGCTGTATCTTTGTTTTCTTTTTCATGACATTGGAAATGTGCTTGGACAACCTGTTGCCAACTTTGCTCAACTTAGGTCATCTTATTTGCAGAACTAGAGACGTGAATAATGACAATCTCTGTACAGTGTTGTGGAATATAATTGTGCTATGTAAACAAATAAAATAAATAAAAACAGCATACATACCGACTCTGGCGGTCGCAGGCAGGAGGAGCTCACTCCTCCTGCCTGCAAGTTCATTATCGCGACCATGATCGGTCGCGATAATGAAGGGTTAATCACCCACGGCCGGAGCTCACTCCGGCCGCGGGTGACGCAGCATGATGCCAGCGGTAATATACCGCTGGTCCCATGCCGCGATCTTGCGAGCTCTGCTTGTGAGCTCGCAAGATCGCCATGATGTACCCATATGTAAATTTGCGGGGAACCCCTACCCGACCTTGACGTAAGGGTACGTCAAATGTCGGTAAGGGGTTAAAACCTAAGGATTAGTTATTGAGATTAAAGCAGTTTTTCCTGATATTCACATTTAGCTTCAGGCTCCCACTTCCAGCCCAGCCTGTGGCAGGTTTGACATTTCAGCTCTGCAATTCCGTACTGAGTCTGTTTGAGGGACATTAGTGATGGAGGGGTTTTAACAGCATGGCACATGGCAAAAAGGGGTTAATGTTTGTCAGTAAGAAAGGTAAGAAAGACAAAGAAGCTCCTATGCTGCTGATAAGACACAGTAGGAAGTGATGTCAATCCAACCATCCCGGACACTGCTGTTAGAGTAGAGAAAGGTGGTCGGTAACTTAGGAACCAAGCAGGCTATAAGAACTACTCTAGCTCTGAAAAGAATCAAAATGAGATCAGCAATGTTTTTGGTTATAGTCTTTATTTACCTTTACCGGCATGTCTGAAGCTAATAGATAAAGTGTGGATACCCATTTAAGCACCAGAATTGGGCAGAATGTAGAATAACCTTGACTGAGAAATGACTGTTGGTACCAGAGAGAGTAGTTTTTAGAAAGGTCAGAGGAAAATGGCTAGACATGTTGAAGCTAACAGAAAAATGTCAGTAGCTCATAAAAACATGAGATACAACATCGATGCATAAAAGCGCATTTCTGAAGACACATTATGCAGATAAATGCCCTATAACAGCAGA
This sequence comes from Phyllomedusa bahiana, assembly GCA_025379985.1. Classification (NCBI taxonomy): domain Eukaryota; kingdom Metazoa; phylum Chordata; class Amphibia; order Anura; family Hylidae; genus Phyllomedusa; species Phyllomedusa bahiana. The sequence continues at coordinate 47,786 of JAODAL010009097.1, forward strand.
AGACTACATTGCATTCTACTTCTATCAAAACCAGGAAAATGGCGTTACTATGGACATTTAAAGGCTTACCAAAGCTAGGCATCTAAAGCCTAGTTGTGAACCGGGCCTTACACTGCTAAAAGAACAGAGACAAACTGATGTAAACTGATGTCAAAGTATATGTTTTTTTTAACTGTTAGCTGTGAAGGATAAGTTAAAAAAGTGGATTACTATACTTCAGTTGGTGTCAGTTTTTTTTTCTTTTTAATACACAGTATTCAAAACGTAGGTGTGAATCCACATTTACTCAGATAGAGGTGCATATAGTTGTGCTGGCCTCCAATTACATACAACCCACATTTTCATTAGGTGACCTGGTTGAGCTATGTAAATGTATGTAGAAATAACAATAATATTCTAGTAATAACTATTGGGAATTTCAATAGTGTGATAAATGAGAGTCTTAACATAATGTGATTAGATTGGTGTACTAATAGGTATATGTTTATGGCAGTAGAGTGAAATGATTTATGGAGTATGTACTCAAGCAAAACAGTGTTTTTATGTTTTAATAAGTCAATCAATGCATTTTCTGGGATATATTTGGTTTAGAGACTCTAAATTATCTGCCTCAGATTCAGAGAAATAATTGTGAGCCTAATGCTATTTTGAATCAGTCACTCCTGGTGAAGGTCAAGACGAGCATCTGGTATATTCTCTTTAAAAAAGTCCTGAAGAAGATTTTTTGAAAGGAGGAAGTTGAGGCTAGGAGTATGGTTTAGGAAACTGAGTTAATCTATCTTCCTAGGAAAGACGTGCAGATAAAGAAGAGATGGAGAGACACTGCTAGAATGTATGTAAGGGTGTGCTGCTAAAGAATGTCCGACATTCTTTTCTAGAAAACTGGGAAAAAAATTTTTAAAACATAGTAAAAGCTAAACATGACTAAGTGGTCATTGTGGCAATCTGAAAAGAGAAAGGGATACAATGGATCCCAGTAACAAAATTGGATAGGAGTTATACCTTTCATATGAAGAACTTTATTGTTCAGAATGTGAGGTCATGACAATATCTGAGTGCAGTACGTCTACCTGTACTTTCACAACAGCAAAGGGCGGTTTTTTAGGCGGTCAGCAAAACCTTACATGCCCTTAGAGTTTCCTTGGGTGCTCTGCTTTCTCCCCCTGCAAACTGTATTGTGTGAGCATATCTTTCCATCTACAAATTGCCCTTCCTGGCTTCTCTGACCTGCTGCAAAGAACCTCCTATCCCTCCCTTATGCTATCTATAATTTTAAGAAAAGAGACAAGGAAAGCGTAAAGGCCAATAGAAGCAGGAATTGCAGTTTCATGGGTGTGTTTCTGATCAGCATCATCAGAAACTAGGTGAAGAAGTTATACAAACTCCAAAGCAGCAAAATCGGAGACAATGTTTAGTGAAGACTATTTAAAAAGTTTTTAGATTTTGCATTTAGGAAGCTAATGCACAATAAAAAACATATTAGTGCAAAGGTGTCCATATCATTCAGGCACTATTTCCTGCCAAGACATATGATTACTAGATAGTAAAGTACCCCTACTTCACCAGGAATGTAGGACACGTATGCTAACACCATACATTCTCTGTATTTTGGAACAGTTGGGATGCAAGTATGCATTTTATATCATTAGGAAACAAAATACTATTAAGTCATATACTTAGAGATTGATAAAGGCTGATAAGTCAGACTAATTGCGGTAATGTTTATTAATGTGTATTTTTTATCATCTCTGTTTGAGGGAGACGGGACTTATATGTTTTCAGATCTTTTTTTGTAATAAGTAAGTTTACAGTAAAAATACATTTTAAAATGGTATGTCATGAATACATCCTTATTCAGAGAATTTGTGATATCTATCCTAGGATAAATCAGATTTCCCAAGTGGCCAGCCGCAAGGGGCAGTCTAGTAGAAAAGGCCATTTTCTCCTTAGGGTCAGATTATAATTCTGTCAGTGTGAGTTATTGTAGTAGTTTCATGTATGTAACCTAGCTGTGTCCTGTAAACAGTAATAGAAGAATGCTTAGTGCTAATAAACCTGGTTATGTGCTGCTGTCTTGCAAACATTGACTCTTGTATGGAGCTTCTTTGATAATATAAATTCATTCAGCTTTATTTATTAGTTTTAATGGAAATTAGGTTCAATCGAGATTGGAGCACATTTTAATGAGTTAAACATTATAAACTTAGACCGGTTTTTTTAAACCAAATATTAGTTGTCTTACTTTAAACCAAAATTCTACACGATTTTTATCGAAATCCTGGTGAATTTTTGGCAAAGCATGTTGCATCGTGGCCTTACCCTTTTTAACTGAAGCCACAGCCACATCCAACACACCCTTTTTGGACCATTCCTGGAGAGTGTCCAAAGTCTGTGACACATTGCTTCATGTTGCACCAAACACTGTGTGACTTTTTCATGCATTTTATGATACCTTTGTGGTGTGACTACAATAGTAAATGTGCACTTCTGTGCCGATTGACTATTGTACAGTAACTATGATCAATTATGTCATCGACTGTGTCATTTAACATACTCTGCTCATATTATTCTTAAACTTAACCCAAAGATTGCTAGTCATTAAAACAATTGACGGGTAGCTGAATAAAAGAAAGACAGAGAAATTGCAACACTTTTCTATAAATTTGAAGTGAAACTTAATTAACTTTAGCTGTACAATTAAATTGTACATCCATTTTATATGGGAGTACTGCTGCTTTTTCAGTTTATTGATAGAACTGACCTGTATTCCTGGTTCTGTTTTGGGCCCTTTAACTTTATTTGCTATTGGATATTCAGGTATAAAGACAAATCAAATGTATTTTTAGCCCCTTAACTCAGGGTTCCTCAACTCCAGTCCTCAAGGCCCACCAACAGGTCATGTTTTCTGTCTTTCCTTCGCATTTCACAGTTGAAGTCATTATTGTCAGTGCTTTCTTTGGTATATCCTAAAACCATGACCTGTTGGGGGGCCTTGAGGATTGGAGTTGGGGAGCCGTGCCTTAACGACACTGGATGTAAACTTATGTCCCAGTGCCAGTAAAAGGTTTTGTAGCGGGAATGTGCGGCGATCCCGCTACAAAACCTTTTACTGGCACTGCTAACTGCTGCTAACACCTGCCGGATACAGCAAAGGATGGAGCTGCCACCATCCCCTGCTCTTTAACCCCTTAGATGCCACGGTAAACATGGCCAGGACGTCTAAATGAATGAGAAACAGTGCCGTGCACGGCTCCTCGCTCTGATCTGGGCCCCCGTGGCGAGATCACGGGGCCCAGATCGTTTCACATGGCAGCTGGAAGCCTTGTGAAGGCTTCCATCGCCACAGTGTTTTTTGTTTCGCTACTTCCTGGCCTAGATAGAAAGTAGTGAAACCGCCATACTGGTACACCTTAATGCATTGTCTATATAATGCATTAGGCTATATAGACGATCTCGCCTAGTGGTGAGATGATCTCGCCTAGTGGTGAAGCACCCTATGGGGACTTGTAGTTAAATTGAAAAAAAAAAGTATATATATATATATATATATCTATTTTATATATATATTATATATATATATATATATATCTCAAATCATCCCCTTTTTGCCCAAATAAAAAAGTTACACATATTTGGTATCACCGCGTCTGATCTATTAAAATATAACATAATTTATCCCGTGTGCTGAACATCGTAGAAGAAAAAAACATTCCAAGCACCAAAATAGCATTTTTTTGGTCATTTCACATCCCCAAAAAAGATTGAAAATGTTTGGATTTTTTTTACGGTACTATAACATAATGAAAACCCTACATGTTTTATGTTGCCGGAATCGGATCAACCTGCAAAATACAGAGAACACATAATTTATACTGGAGAGTGAACGCCATAAAAAAATCCTCACAAACATGCCACAAGTACTTTTTTTCCCACATTTTGCCCCACTTGGAATTTTATTGCGGTTACCTAGTATATTCTATGGTGCGATCAATGATACCATTAGAAAGTACATCTTGTCCCGCAAAATAAAACCCCTCATTTGTTTAGGTAAGTGGAAAAATAAAAAAAATTATGGCTCTTGGAAGGTGTGGAGGAAAAAATGAATGTGTCAACAACAAAAAAACCTCAAAGTCCTTAAAAGGGTTTTGCCTCGATTTCATTTCATACCTCTTGTATTCAGCTCTTCTGCTCTTCAGAAGAGGGCATGTGTGATTTGTTTGAATTGCATATCATTTGACCCAGCAGGATGATATCACCAGATCTTTCCTCTCTCTAGTCAAAGAAAGGTCTGTTTATGTATAAAGCTGTAAATAGCTACACTCTAGCTCAGAGGTAACATTTTTGCTTTACAGCACAAGAGTCCTTGGTTCAAATCCCTGCAGGAATTTAACCTGTGGATTTTTTTTTCCTCTTCATCAATACACATGCCTCATTGAGGGTTATTTTGTTTAATTTGCACTGTTTGACTCATTACTAAGGAGCACAGAGGACAGGAGTAGAATGATAGCACCCGGTTTTTAACACTCAGTAGCTGCCTGAGAAGAGAGGTGATGTCTGAGCATGTGTGCCTAATGTACCTATGTTATACATGTGCCCCGGACATATGTAAGTTTTTATATGTTGGCATCCCTGTCTTCTATCCATCTGTTTCTTCAGTTATCATTATTTTTTCTCTTGGGTCCTTATCTTTCCAAACTTTCCCCTGATGCGATCCAGATAAATTATTGGGAGGATCGAAACATGTTGGGATTGGACTTTGAGGGTTGATTTAGGTTAAGTTTTTTGATAGGGTTAGGTTCCTGACAGGATCGCCCTTATCAGGGCGTTTTATCCTGTATTCTTTGGTTTAGGTTAGGGCTATTTTAGCTCTCCTTGTTCGGGCCAACTAGATGTATTACGGTTTGGTCCCTCCCGGCTGTGGTATTGTTTCTTGTTACATATATATATTTTTTCTTGTAACATATACTTGATAGCGCTGTGCTATATATTTTTAAACATTATTTATATTAAAAGTTAAGTTTTATGACCATTTAGTCCTCCATTTAGTATTTTGATTATATTTTGGTCTAGAGGCACTCTTTCATACCCTTATATCTGTAGGTATAGTTGCTTATTGCTGAGCATGTGTGACCAGGACTGAGAAGCTCTCGGCCCTAGTCGTATCCCCTGGAGATGAGCTGTAAACAATGGATCACTAAAGGAGCAGCTAAAACAAAAAAAGTGCAGAATTTTTAATAATAATGAATGGTGAAAATGTTTAATATTTAATTTTCAAACTTCCCACATCAATTTTACTTTGTGGCAAAACCCCTTTAAGGGGTTAAATACTTAGGGCCTCATTCATGAAAACTGTCTAGGTCTAAGACTTGCTTTGTTGCCCACATCAACAAATCAGAGCTCGCCTTAGATTTTTTCAGAGCACTATTTGAAATAAAAGGAGATCTCTGAACGGTTATTATGGACAATAAAGAAAATCTTAGACCTGGACAGGTTTCATACATGAGGTCCTAAAATATTTATAAATAATTATATAATATTTCTTAATATTTAGGTTAGTAAAGAACAGTGTACCTCATTATAATTCATTAAATGCTAGAAAAAATAATTATATTCCAGTCATAGTTGATAATAAACTTAAAACAGGATTATTTTTATTTAAACATGTAGTAAAACATTTTGATTCTGTTTATGCATCAAAAATAAGCCCTTGGTATACATATGTGTGTCTCATTTAATTATATACATTCTGAGAATAAACTGCTGGCTGTGACATTTCTGGAATTTTGTTAATGCCAGATGTTAGATTGGACAGAGAGAATTATATCCTTCATTATAACTATTTAAGCAATAGTGCAAGAATATTTAAGGGATTTTCCAGGACTTTAATAATGATAGCCCACCACGAGTGCTCCCACAGATAAAATATTGAAGGCCTATTCTAATGATTGTCCATGACAAAAACAGCCTTTAAAGGGGTTGTTTCTCTATAAAGATTAGCTTTAAACATGTAGGGACCGGTAAATAGATTTTCCAAATATACTGCTTTATTTTTTTTAGCTTTGTTTGAGGAGATGATAAAGAATTTATCAGCTCTCAGTAGACACAGGTTTCTCTAGTTACCGTCCTGCTCTTCTGATAGCAGGGATGAAGACAGGTGGTTCTCCTGGCAGCTTGAAAGCAGAGTGTGTTATCTCAAAAAAAGTAATTAGTCTTGTTTCTTTGTTTAGTTTGAGCTCTGTACTTAACAGAGATAACATCTCCTGCTCTCATGTCAGCAGGCTAGGACTGGCCCACAGTGGAATAGGGGAAACCCCCGGTAGGCCCCTGAGCATGGCAGACTTGGAGATTTTATTTTACTGCATATGCATCCTTAGTAGAGGCAGAAAAGATGACAAAGAGAGGCTAAAAGCAAGAGGCAAACTATAGAAGGCATGTACAGTCATTTACAGTAGCTGTAGAGTGGGGCACTAAAATCTACTCCACCAGTGGGAACAGAAACATCTCAACTGGTTAGCCATTCCATCTATGTGCCTTAGGTATCCCAGTCCAACACTGCATGTCAGTGCTTTTAGAAGACTTTTAAATGCTAATCACTGCTTATAAGCAGGCACAACCTAACCAGGAAAAGATAGCATGCATGAATCGGAATCTGCTTTTGGCTCTGAAACAGCTTATTGAGACAACCCCTTTAATAGCCTAAAATAAAACATATTTATTGTAATAAATATTAAAAATACATATAGATGAGGAAAAGTTCACACAGGAAAGGGGGAAAGCTCCAGTAATAAGTAACCACATATAATAAATGATGGAATCAATAATGGGAGTAAATTTAAGAATCAAATACAAGGGATATACCTAATAATCAAAACATGATAGCATATGATAAACAGATTAATAAACCAACGTTATAAAATGTAGAGCTTGGAACAAAGTGCAAAAAGATAGCATTTGTATAAATATGATTAGAAACACAGTCACTTCACATTATCATGACCACTTCCTACTTTCAACGTCAACAGCGTTAGTTCATGGAGAGAGTTGTGTCATAAACTAGCATGGTGGGTGTATAAGTTGTGCGATAGCCTGTCTGCACACATACTGTATCTCTTGGTGCTGTAATCGGCAGAAGAGAGGATTTATTAGAGCTGAAAAAAAGGATGATTATTGGCTTTTGGACCAATGATGGCAGTAGCTCCAGAACTGCACAGTTTGTGAAATGTACATATGCCACTGTGGTGAAATTGGTACAAATGGTACCATTAAAGGGGTTGTCTCACTACATGGTTTCAATCTTTCCTCAGTTACTGTTTTCATTGACCTTATTGTCACTTCAAGGGAGGTGCAAAGTGAGCCCTAACTGGAACCAGCCCACTGTCCCTGCCTACTTGAGTGCTGCCTAGGCGGCAGACGGCCAATAGGGGCGACAGGTCCCTGCTCTGGCTATGTGCTTGGGGGCCGTCAGAAGGAAGAATAGTCAGACGTCGGTTCAATATTCAATTAGTACGCCCATAGCATCATAAATCAGAACCGATGAAATGAACGTTAAAACAGCCCGGAGGTCAAAAGCCAACGGAAGCGAAGCACAAAATCAGGAGAAAGTCGGGGCTCAGGGAGAACAGGCCGAGGTCAGGTACACTGACTAAGCAAAAAACACAATAACCAAACCAAGAAAACACGAGGTAGCTAGGAATATCACTCGGCGCTGAGCAGTTCTGTTTCAGGGTGTTTAAATGGGATTCCCGGATACCGCCCCTGCAGTGATTGAAGCGGCCTCCGGATCCTCCAATTGGCTGGTGCACTCGCCCCCTGTCAAGGAGTGGCTGGGCTCCTGGCACTCACAGATCTATTCAGCAGCAGTGTATCAGGGAGGGAGAGCACATTCAGCTGTTGAGCCTGTCTGCAGTCCTGAGCACAGCTAGCCCTGACAGTACCCCCCTTTTTAGGAGGGGCACTGGACCCTTCCCTGGTTTGGGTTCTAACTCCCCATCTTGTACGTATGTGAGAAGGAGGCCTAGAGGGTGGATCACAGGCGGAATATACCTCTTACGAAGGTGCTACGACGGGACACGTGTTGTATGTATATGGAGTGAAGGGGTCATTTCTAGCCGATTATGCCACCGGGTTAACACCATCCTGAACCACATCAAGGACGTTCAGGTACAGGTGGATGTGGGGGCTTAGTTCACAGGGATGGACGAGTTCTGGGATCCTTAGCCGAGCATCGACTTCACAAGAATTGCCGGTTATAGGCTTCAACGCTGGCACCACCGCTTACAGATAGATCATTAGACTGCACTCTGTATTGCCAGCATGGTAAGGAGAACTGCTCAACAACATTTGTCCACACCTGACTAATTCACATGAACCTCCAGTCAAACACTGGATTATGTTTCTGAAGCCAGGGCTGCCCCAACACCACATCAGCGGGCAGCCCTCCAGACGAATAGAATAAATTTTCATTATGTCTGGATAGCCGACCACCATCTCCAGAATCAGGGGTCATATTGGATTGCGCACAGAGCTAGTGGAGTGGAGTCATAAGCCACTACCCGCAGCGAGTCAGGATAGCGGTCTACAAGGTAAGGCGCCAGACGTTTGGCGAAAGTCGCATCAAACAAAATTAGAAGATGATCCATAATCCACAAACGCACTCCCAGAACGGACAGCGTCAAGTTATGGAAATCTTAACTGGTGAGCAGCAACTGTATTAGATACAATAGGAATACCTGCTTCGCCTAGGTGATCCTCCTGCCTGGAAACTAGGCGTTGGAAGTTTCTTCACGGACTGAGTCTTCCGTTGGAGATTTTCCGATTTCTGTTGTCCATCTTCTCCACAGTAGAAGCAAAAACCCCTGGATGCGACGATTTTAGATCCATCACGGTCACTTGCCGCAGGAGTGACAAGAAAAGCACCTACTTGCATGGGTCATCTGGGTTTACGTCTGAATATAAACGGGTCTGATGGGAGACCATCGGTTGTTGGAACCACCGGGGGGCGGAAACCACTTTTCTTGGCCGTCTCTTCCCTAAAACGTCTTGTACTGCACGTACGGCCCAGTACATGGCCTTCATCTAAGTACCAGGGGTAGGTAAGCCACCAATAAACCTTCACATGGTCAGCTACCCTAAATCTAAAATGGCATCTGAGAGCTGAGTGTTCCACCCAGACGGAACGCACCAGTGGACGAAATTCGGAGCAAAACACCTCCACAGTCTTCTCACCCTGCCTCAAGGTGGTCAGGCTGAGCCTCACGCCACAGCTTCCCTATCTGGGTCATTAAAGAGTACCCTAAAGCGGGCAAAGAAACTGTCCCACAGAAGAGACAGTTCAGGTGAGTCATGCACCAGTAACGAAAATGCCCACTCCCGGGGGGGGACCTTGCAGCAAGGAATAAACTGTTCCACCCTTTGTTCCTCATTCCTCTGGATTTTAAGTGGGTCGGAGCCTGAAAAAAAATACAGGCGACTAACCCTCTCTAAATGCCACAAAGGCCTTCCTGTTTACCTGCGAACTGTTCCAGGCAATGGATAGGGGGTTCCACAGGGAGGGGAAGGTAATGCAGGGACCCTCTGACTCTGGGGTGCCATCATGTTGTTCTTTCCCTCAGCGCAGATCCCTGGAATAGCTGGGGTAAGCCCCGCATTGCTCTACCAGAGCTGTCATGGGGGTCCATAGTGAAGGTTAGAGCAGTAACGGTTTAGGCCTGTGATAATTGTCACTTCAAGGGTGGTGCAGTGAGACTAACAGGAACAGCCCACTGTCCATGCACTTACTTGACGTGCTGCCCTAGGAAGAGACGGCAAATCTGGGGCGACAGTCCTGCTCTGCCTATGTGCTGGGGCCGTCAGAAAGGATGAATGTCAGACAGTTCCGGTTCACAATATCAAATAGGAACGGCCAAGCCACAAATCAGAATCCAGAGGAATAAACGTTAAAACAAGCGAGATGGTCAAAGCCAGTACGGAAGCTAAGCACAAAATCTGGAGACAGTACGGAGGTCAGGAACAGGCGGAGGTCAGGTACATAGATAAGCTAAACACAATAACCAAACAAGTAAACGAGTTTAGCAGGAATATTCACAGGCGCAGCTGTCTGCTTTCAGGGAGTTTAAATGGGATTCTGGATACCGCCCCTGCTGCTGATTGGAGCGGCCTCCGGGTCCTACCATTGGTGGTTGCATCGCCCCCCTGTCAGAGGGATGGGGCCCTGTCACTCACAGAGTTGTCAGCAAGCAAGTGTATCAGGGAGGGAGCGACACATCAGCTGTTTGCAGCCTGTCTGCAGTCTGTGCACAGCTAGCCTGACACATTGTTGAATTTCAGGGGGGGGGGTTTAATGGCTTATGATAAGCTGCTGTAGAAAGCCAGGGTTTGTAGCTATTGAACCTGTGCTGGCATCCCTATCATGAGAGATTGATACAGGTCTGTAAACTAGAGCGAATTGATGAGCTGATGCTGCCCATACAAGAGAGGCGATATCGAGGGAATAGTAGGAACTGTGTTAATGACAATATTGCAAAGTGACTTGTTTTTTGTGCAAAGATCTTTAACATGAAAAGCAATCCTTGTAGTGAGACAACCCCTTTAAGAATATGTGGCATGGAAACTGGAGCACCATGTGCCATTGATGTGAGTAGTGAACATCAGCTTCGAAGGTGCGGAAGGGTCAGCTGACACACGACAGTAAAGCAGCTCACTACCAAACTCCTACTGCATATAGGGCTCTGAAGCAGACAGATGGTCACTGCACCTTTGCTAAGAAAGTTTCCCTGGCAAAAATTACTTTGATTTTTGGAGTATTGGAGTTGGACCTCATCTTTTTGACAGAGGGTGGCTTTCTCCATTGAGGCACTTTTTCTGCCTCATTGAATGAATGGACTTGGCATGTCTGGCGAGAAACATCAGAGAACAAACACCCTGCAACCATTGCATTGCTGGAAGAACACAAGATGGTGTCTGTAGCGTTATGGCCTAGGGAATAATTTTGTGGCATTCTTTGGGTCCACTCATCCATGTGAAAGGCATACCACTCTTGCCCGTGAATTGTCAGTTTTGAAACCCAAACATGACATGGTGAAAAGGACTCATATTGTGTTCTCTCTGTAGATCCTTCTCCATGCACCCTCCAGCAGCTGTGGGATGCACTGTAGACAGCATGGCTGCTCATACCCATAACAATCTACCAAGACTTTTTTGAGTCACTCCCAGCTCATGTAGCTGCTATCAGTGTTGCACACAGTGGTTACCCTGGATATTAGATGGTGATCAGAATAATTTGACTCGACATGATAAAATCTAATATAAATGATATGTAAACAAAGTTACTCAAACAGATATATAACATAAACATATTGCATATGCCCTTCAAATAGTTCTATGCAATAAAAAAAAAAAATCTATGCACATATACAGAGATGTAGCTAAAGAAAAGCCTGGTAGATAGTGTCAAAAAACATAGATAGCAAAATATAGAAGACACACTACATGCCTGTAGTTCCCTAGGATGCTGCCACTCCGATGGAGTTTGGGCCATGCCTTCGTTTGGGGCTCAGGAATAGGGTAGGTTCACACAACTTTTTTCTGTGCTGATGTTTCCTCAGTAAAAAATTCTGCACTTGCCAGCGCAAATTTCAACACAGAAACAACCTCCTATATTTTGCCTCCAATACTTTGTTATTATCAAACATTACAGGCCGATAATACTCGGGTAAAATCAGATGATTTTACATAGGGTATAGTATAAATCACTTTACAATCACAATGGATGCTGATTCTAGACGCAAAATCTTTGCTCTGAATTAGCGTTCAAATCTGCTGTCTGAACATACTCATAGTCTAGAAAAAACCATGGAAAAACCCATATTTGAAGTGTTCCAAAGTCCATTAGATTGAATCTGGTAAACTTTAGGCACCCTTCAGATATGCATCAGGCATGCTACTCTATGTTGCCCAGTAAAACGACAAACACCATGGCAAAAACCCAACGAACACCATGGGAGTCAATGGGGTCTGTTGTGCGCCATTGGAGTCTGTTATAAAATGGGTCTGGTTTCACCTCTGCGATGGAAGTTCCTAATGGGACCTCTGACGCTGATGTGAATCACATCCTAGTTATGTTTTATTTTAGTAAATCCTACACCAGTACAAAATACAATTTTTGCAGAATATTTACTACTGTGTGGAACTATTACCAGTAAGGAATAAGAGTTTAAATTTTTAAATTTTCTCTACTCTAGAAATTTGTACAAATGTTTTAATACTCACAAATTAACTTTTATTAATCCAACCTCATAAAATTACATTGAAACAAAAATGTAAAAAAAAAATCCTGTCTTGTCTTCCGGGCTAACAACAGTATTGTGCTTCAGTGTTTAGCATGATAAGGTTACACATAGCTCCAGGAGGGAACTGATCCTTTGCATACTGTAAAAAAAATAAAAACAAAAAAGGTGTGTTTGATGTTTTGTGTAGACATGCACAGTGCATTGAAAAAAATGCACAAATGCATCCCCCAGGTAATGTAAAATGTCTGTGCAGAGCAGGAGACAGGGACATAAATTCTTTTGCCCCCTTATACAAAACATACCTGCAGGCTCCTAAAGTCTGCACACACTGATTTCTATCTAATACCTCACCCTCATACAACTGCATTAGAAACATTGTCTTGTCATGACTGGCTTTTTAGAATTAAAGAAACATAATTTGCACAGAGATAATTTCAGTAATAAGATGTTAATGGCACATAGTAAGAAGAGATCTAATTAATGGGATCATGGTTCATGATCATACATAACTAGAAGCAAAAGTGTGCAAAAATAGAATTATTTGTATTACTTTATTCATTTGTACAACATAGTATGTTCACCAGTCACTGTCCCCATTGGGGCTCACAATCTAAATTCCACATTAATTTAGCTGTATGTTTATGTGCACTTATCACTATCTTGGGACAGTCCACCACATACATCTCATGTGGATGTGCTGGCCATCTTTTTTGTATGGAGACATTATGTCCCTTAATGAACCTCTGTCTTAATATCCCGGTGGGGATACGCATCGGGACTCTGTCATCTCTGCTGAGGACTCTAGTTTTTTTTTATTTTTTTTTTGTGCCAGTCATCATTGAATCCTGATTTATTGACAATTATTATCTTTATTTTTGTATCCAATTTTTTGGGACTATATGGCCCCGTTCACACCTTATTTGCCCGGATTGGACCCGTACTGCCCCGCGTTTTGCGCTCAGTACCCTCCATCCGTCGCAGTAATTACAAAAACCACTGTTCTCATAGAGAACATTGGATTCCTCGCTCCTCCCCGCCGGCGAATCCGCCGCGGGGGAGAAATGACGCACTTTATTTCGGGCGGACGCCCGTAATAATGCTTTTGTCTATGGGGCCGGGGACTCTCCCCCTGCCCCTCCCCCCCCGCCCCGTCCCCCCCTTATTCAAGCTGAAACAAAGGGGCGAAATCCGGCCCGCAATTACGGCTTGAATAAGCCGTCTGAACATGGCCTATAGCGACGAGAGTAGGGTGAGCCACCAATAGGTGGGGACGCCGCTTTTGGGGTGATTATTCTGCCTCAATGGGACCCTAGTATAGGTTGAACTTAGGGGACAGATACTACTAATAAACCCTTGACTAGTTTCTACATCAAAGAATTTTGATCTACTTAACCTAATCCTTCTTTTACTCTCTAATTTTTTTTAAAAACATTTTTTTGTTTGGATACTTTTTTTATTGGTTGATTTCCCTGAATATATTTTGTGAGCTATCCTTTTCTATAGTAAATATTAATGGTCACATTAATAATTTAAATTGGTTTAAATATAAGGTATATTTTAACGTGAGCCATTACTTTTTCTGTGATTTTCATGTTGATTTGGGTTTTCTTTTGAATACATTCTCTTCTGTTAATGGAAAAAGAAAAAACCAAAAAAAACTTGGGAAGAAAAACCAATGTTTTTCCTTGGTTGGTTTTAACCAAGGCACCCAAACAACGTCACCATTGTACTGTCCATTTATGTGGTAACCCCAGCTTCTGCATCATCTGCATTGGACACATGGGGATTGTACAACATGGTCTAGCCTGTAAGCCCTAAACAATGACAGCAATAAATGCATCTCATTGTCAGTCCAACAGGTTGCTTGATCATATAGCCTGTGGGTTGATTCCCAGGACATCAGCAGGTTCTATGGTTAGGATCCTACAGCCAAAGAAAATGGCCTGGTCCAACAAAAATCCAACTTTCGCCTTTTTCCCTGCCAAGAAAGAGAAAGATCTGTCAGTTTTAAACAAAAGGAGGGGAAAACTGCACATTGGACTCTTCATCTTGCTCCATACTTCTCCCCCGTTTCCCCCTATCCCGGGGCAGTAAAAAAGTGGGTCCCACAAAAGATACAATGGGCCCCATTTATCAAAACTATCTAAGTGTAAGACTGTCCTGGTTTCCCATAGCAAACATTCACAGCTCAACTATCCTTTTTCCAGAGCAGTCTAAAAATAAAAGCCGAGCTCTGATTGGTTGCCATCAGCAATAAAAACGTTGAACGTTAGAATTTTTTCAAATGAGGTCCAACATTTTTAAAATACAATGGTCATTCTAGGGACATTGTACATTGAGTATTGGTTCAAGATACAATGCGAACATTGCTGATCTGCATAGTGTCTTTGACATGATGAAAATTTTACATAAAACAACTGCATTATGGAAGTGCACGCAGTGTTTGGCGGTCTACTAGGACCTCTCTGCAGTACAGTGCAATACTACATGTCCTTTACTTTTTTTTTCAGTTTTGGGGCCCCGTCTGTCCTCCTCTGGGTGGTATGCCTCTTACATGGTGTTAAGGTGACATATCATTGATTTTTTATATTTTTAAATTTTAATTTTGGGTTTAAAAAAATTTATTTATTTGATATGATTATGCACCTATTTTATACCACCTAGTTGGGTTTAAAACTTTTTGGACCACCATTTTTAGCTATTTATTTTTGGGCTTTTTTATTTTTTTTTTTTTTACATACATTTGTAAATTAAAAAAAAGTTTTTATATATGTATTTTTGGGGATTTTCTTTTATATTGGTTTGGTTAGAATCTTGGGTTTTCTACCTTGTTTTTTTTTTTGATTTTTTTTTTATCTTGGGGTTGTTTGTTTTTTCATGGGCCAGGGGGAACCATTGTTTTTGGGGAGCAGGGGGGTACTCAATTTTTTTTTTTTCTAGTGCATTTATATAAATGACATGAAACCCAAAAAGCTCCACCTCAAAAATGATTTTCCCCTCCAGTACCTTTTGAGTTATATTTAAAAATTTTTCTTTATTTTTAATATTTTATTTTCTTATTTTTCTTTAACCCTTTCCACTGACCCTTTTGACCTCCCGACAGACCCCATTTTTTTTAAACTGACGGTCATTTAAGTGAGCATAACTTTTGATACTTTACCCCATCCCCTGTGATACAGAGATTTTTTTTTTGTGAACATTGGCTTTAATTAGTAAAAAATTTTGTCATACAATCCCTTGTTTATTTGTGGAAAAATCAAAAAAATTTTTTAAAAATTTTAAAAAGTTTAAAAAAAATTCAGGAAGACAGATAGCTTTCCACAATATTTTTATAACTAGCATCTACCTATGTCTACTGTATTTGGTAAATTTTTTAAAGTCTTAATATTTTTTGCGAAATTAGGGGGGGTTAAAATTCAAAGTAAAAATTTTACATTTCCAAAAATGTTTAAGATATTTTTTTGGGGCCCGCTAGTTCTGAGTGGCTTTTTTGGGGCTATAGGTAGATACCCCAAAAAATACTTTTAAGAAACTCCACCCCTGAATGTAATGTACTCAAAACAGCATTTAGGAAGTTTATTAACCCACTAGGCATTTCACAGAAATGAAGGCAATGTGGAGGTGAAATTTCAAAACTTCACATTTTGTCGATTTCAATTTTTAAACCATTTTTCACGGAAAAGATAGTAGCAGGGGAAAAACAACCAAAGTTGAGCCCCCCTTTTTGCCCTTTTTTAAAAGGATCCTATGTCGACGGTACCTATTTGATCAACCACAAGCCTCGGAAAAGGGGGAGCACCTACTGCCCTTGGTCTCATTTTCCCTAACGGTTTTTTTCTTGCCCCATTCGGTTTGAGGAACCCCTAAGGTGTAAAACGTAATAAACCCCCAAAAAAAATTTTGAAAACTAATTTTTTTGATATATATTTTAATTTTTTCCCCCATAGGTTTTAAAAAATTTTTATTTAGGCTGTGAAAAATGGGAAAAAAAGTTTCCAACAATCTGCAATTTTAAAAAATTTAATTTTTAAAAAGGAACCGGAAAAAAAAAACACCCCAAAAATTTTGTTACAGGTCAATAAATTACGGGGCCCAATTTAATACCTTTTTTTTTGTTTACACTTTAAAAAAAAATGTTTAGCAACGCTATCTTCTTAAGCCTAACTTTTTTTTTTTTTCCATGTACAGAGCTGTGTAAGGGCTTTTTTTGCTGAATAAACTGACATATTCATTGGTACCACTTCGGTGTTTATATGACTTTTTAATCACTTTTTATTAAATTTTATGTGCTACGGGGTTGATAAATGACACATTTATAGGCAAGTCATTAGGCAACAGCAATACCAAATATCGACTTTTATATTTTTTTCACTTTTTTTTGGGGGGTTGACGTTTGTAAAGGGGAAAATTGGTGTCTGTTTTTTTTTTTTTTTTATTATTCTGTTTCTTTTTTTTTTACTTTCCCCCATTTTTTTTTAAATTTCCCCAAAGGGATTTGTACAGTGTCTTTATTCACTGTAATAATGCAAAAGCAGTACGGTTTTTGCACTATACTGTCAATCACTATCCCGGGCCCAAGCCCTAAAAGCACGCCGGGGCAAAGTGATTTCATAAACACCCCAGAAGGTTTTGTTGGTTTCCAGTTTTGCTAGGAACAGAAAACAACACCCCAGGGGGTGAAAAAAAATAATAGCAAGGCCTAGCGGGCCCATAAAGTGAACCCATTTTTTTCCTTTTCCAAAATTCAATTCTTCCTTTTGGGCTTTAAAAATTTTTCGGGACTGAAACCACCCTGTTTTAATACCCTTTGAATACTGTAAAATAAACGTTTTGAAAATTTTTCCCAATTTATTTAAAAAACCAATTAAATATATTTTAAATTGTTAATTATGGAAACAGAGCTAGTTTTAAAACCTTTTGATACGTTTGGGCCCCCTGCAAAATAATAAAAATTTTTTCAAAAATTTTGACAGATAATAGGTTTTTTGGGTTTTTTGGGTTTGAATTTTAATTTAAAT
Organism: Phyllomedusa bahiana; assembly: GCA_025379985.1. NCBI lineage: Eukaryota > Metazoa > Chordata > Amphibia > Anura > Hylidae > Phyllomedusa > Phyllomedusa bahiana. Next base: position 65,091 of record JAODAL010009097.1, read on the forward strand.
TTTTTGGAAAACACTGTCCAGCCCAAATAGAATATTAATATATACCAAAGATTTTTTCACACCCACAAAAACCAAATTTTTAAAAATTTTAATTGTTACTGTATTTCCAAAATTTAAAGGGCAGGCTTGAAAAATTTTAACCCAAATTTCATATCATGAAAGAAAATTGTCAAAACAAAAAAAAGGGGTCGGGGGGGGCTTTGCTCCCAATTTATTCTGAATTTTTAAACCTGTGACTCATCATTGCTCTTCTGCGGTAGGCAGCTGGCAACACCCAAAGAATGACCCTTTTGCTGTAGTAAGGTTATTGCTATTTCAAATTAAAGGGGTTAAAAAACCCAAAATGGATTTGAGCTCTGGTTTTTGGCCAACACAGCATGGGGCTATCTGTAGTGTACAGCTGGTTCCATGCTGCGATCATGCGAGCTCTGCTTTTTAAACCCACACTGTCCGGACGTACCCAAGGCCCCTTTTTCGGGAACACCTTCCGGCAAGGATGTTTTGGGATTTTCTAATTCAGAAAACTGTTCATTTTAAATTTTGTATTATGACATTTTGGGACTTTATAACCAATTACCAGTTTTACATATAGCTATAGTTTCAACATAAAATTTGTTTTTTCAGAATAAATTTGGGCCCCACTTTATTGGCATTTAACTGCTATCAGGGGGGCCCCCACTTAAAAGGTTTGCAACATAAAAAATTTGGGTAATGGGAGTGGGGCCCAAAAGCTTTGGCTTTTGGGGGCTATAAAATTACTTGTGATAACCCTGATTTAACCTAATAGGCAGTATAGCAACTCAATGGTTGGCAATGTTGTCTCATATTAGATTCCTTGATACAATCAAGAGGAACATTTAGCTCGACCTTGTAGGCTTGCATGGCTTTCCTCCAGGTAGTTTACTTTCCTCCCAAAAACTCATAATATACTCTTAGAATCATTGACTTAAAAAAAATATATATATACATAACATAGGAAACATGAAAGCATCTATCCCTGCAAAAGCATTTTCCAAACCCCAGTCCCAAGTTTTTTTGTATATTTTTTTCCCTTTAAAATTTAGAAATGGGGCCCTCCAAAAAACTGTAGACTGGAAAACAAAAATTTGGGGTTGGACTTTCCCTTTTCTCATATGCTTTTTTGGGAGGAAAGCAAAGATTTTCCCAATTATAATTAGGAAAAAATGACTAGCAAAACCTTGAAAACCGGGGGCACCTCCCAAAAATAAAAAAGATTTTTTTCTAAAAATTTGACACAAAATATTAAGGAAAATTGGGTTTTTTTTTGGTTTAAAATTGAATTTTGGGCATGTTCCGGGGTTTCCAAATGAAAATTTTAAAAAAACCAAAAAATATTCCCCCCCCCATACAAAAAAATAAATTTTAACCTGTATTTTCCATGGTTTTAGGAAAACTTAAATTTAATGGGGAAGCAGTTATAAAGGGTTTTTTCCAAACAACTTAAAATTTATAATTGGGGTTTCCTAGAGCCGTTTTGGGAAAAAAGGATTGGGCAGGGGGGCCCTTCGTGCTGTACCCATCCTGAATTTGCCAAATTCCAAAGTTTTTTAAAATTTTGTAAAAACCTCTTTTTACATGTTCCCTTTACATAACCAGTCCCCAATCTCCAAAATGACCTTTTCGGGCCCCAAAAGGGCATTTGCCCCCCCAGACCCGCCACATTTTTTTCCAACCATTTTTTAATCCCTGGAAGGTTTTTGCACGGGGGGAAACCAGGGTTTCCCCTTTTCATAGACAGGGAACCAATTTTGGGCCGCCATTTGGCCAAAGAACGGAAATGGGGGGGTTGGGCCCAATCCGCGGAAATCGTTTTTGAACCCATAAAGAGAGACCCCATGATCCCCCAATCCAGGTTTTGGAAAATTCTATATTGGGGTCCGGGAAATTTGGGGAGGGCCCGCTGCAGACACTGATGACAATACACTAGTCTACAGCCCCTGCACCTTGATGGTCGAGCAGTTAAAGGTTGGATGTAAGATGTGTTTTTGTGTGGCCTTAAGCTCCACTCCCGATGAGTTTTATCTTCAGAGGTCTGCAAGTTCCCCTAAAAAGAATAATTCCTGAGTAACATAAAACATCTGTCTATATCCTGTAGCAACCCTGAATCTAACTCTTCCAAACGTACCGTATATACTCGAGTATAAGCCGACTCGAGTATAAGCCGAGGCACCTACTTTTGCCACAAAAAAACGGGAAAGCTTATTGACTCTAGTATAAGCCTAGGGTGGAAAATGCAGCGGCTACTGGTAAATTTAAAAAATAAAAATAGATACCAATAAAATTACATAGGCAGGTATATGTCCCCACAGGCAGTTATAGACAGGTTTATGTCCCCATAAGTAGTTATAGACAGGTTTATGTCCCCATAAGTAGTTATAGGCAGGTTTATGTCCCCATAGGTAGTTATAGGCAGGGTTATGTCCCCATAGGTAGTTATAGGCAGGGTTATGTCCCCATAGGTAGTTATAGGCAGGGTTATGTCCCCATAGGTAGTTAGAAGCAGGGTTATGTCCCCATAGGTAGTTATAGCCAGGGTTATGTCCCCATAGGTAGCTATAGGCAGAGCCATTTTTTGTGCTGAAAAACTCGGCTTATACTCGCGTATATATGGTATGTTTTTAATCATGAGATAAGGACTCTGAACACTGTATCAAGGTCACTAAAATTAGTTCCATTCTTCACATAGGAAAAAAATCCTCTGTATGGAAACTGCAGTTGAATGTTTGTAAATTTAAAATAACATACATGAAGAGAAGGAATCCTCTGTTTAGTATCGTATCCACAGTTATGTTTTATTAGAACTTCAGAAGAGAAGGATTTAAGGTCCTGATTTCTGACAGCCCCAAAACGAGTCATCAAAGCGGTCAGACAGTAGGGAAAGTAAGTCAAATATTTGGTTGCATAACATGAGGTATAACCAACAGAAAGAGTCTACTGAGACCATGTCTGGAATATTGTGACTGGAGACCTAACCTACTAGAAGACATTGACAAAATAGAATGGGTCCAAAGATGGACTACATAAATGGTGGAAGATCTCAAGCACAAACCTTATCAGGAAAGAACTACATTTGTGTAACCTGGAAGACAGAAGAGAAAGGGGGGACACAATCAAAACCTTTAAATATGTTAAGGTTCGATAAAATTCAGAAGGAAAATGTATTTAAAAAGAATCTAAACACAAGAACAAGAAGACACAATCTGAAATTAGCCAGGCATGTGGGAAGGAGATCAGAAGAGATGTCAGGAAATATTACTTTAATGAAAGAGTAGTAGATACTGTAGGGATTAGCCCAAACGATAGCAGTCTCTTCCAAGGCAAAACACAGCAACTTTTATTCATGCGGTTCACACAACACAGGAAAATAAATGACAGGGCTTGCTTCAGCCAAATATACCAGCAATCACAGTCTATTACATGTCACAGTACCGTACTTCTGTGCTCTAGGGTTAGGAAAACCGCATGCAGGTCTCAGTCTCTCATGAGTGCAAGGCCCAGCTCTGGCTCTCACACAAACTCTCACTCCTCTGAGCAGTTTGGACAAGTAGGGAACCACTCCCCCTCTCACCTGAGCCTGCTGGACTAATATAGGGCTGGTAAGCCCTGGACTGGAATGTGGGAGCAGTCATGCCACCCAACTCTTCTGACTGCTCCAATAAAAGCCTGACCCAGATAACGGCATTACTGCCATACTACAAACATGTCAGTGGCCTATTGCCGTTGACACCAGAATAAATGGGCTTTATTTCACTGACCTTAGGCAGACCGGGGACACATATCGTCTGTCAACAATCGCACCTTGTGCCGTCCTATAATGCATAGAACAAACTTCTTGCAGAATTGGTTGTACACAAGTTCAATATGTATAGTACCGCTTATACATCAACAACGGTGGTTACATTTCTGGGTCGAGATCGAGAGGTCTCCTTAAACTTCCCTGTAAGGTAAGCCAAGTACCGAGGGCAGGTTTTCCAGAATACAGCGAAGTCACGGACAAAGAACACGACGCCCCAACACCGAGGCTCACAACGGTTTGTTTTAAACCTGAATTACTCTGGGAAACAAGATGGTGAACAGATAGATGAGCCCTCGCGAAACACAAATTTACAAACGCTATCCTGGGGTCCCCTGTGCTGCACAGCGCACACGCCAAAGTGTACTGTCTGGGATGCCATGTAACTTTAACCTAACCATGGGGTTCGGAAAGGCCGATACCCGCTTACCTTCTTAATACCGTTAAACACCAACGGTAACAATCAGTGTGCTGGTGTAGGCAAGTTTGCAGGGGCTTCGGGGTGCATCACAGCAGCTCACACACAGCTTTAATGGCATATACCGCCACCTTCCCTCCAAACACACAATGTGACACAAATTTTCCCTCACCGATGAAAACCTGTTCAAGTACTAAGGTGGGTGAATATCAAACTCTCCAAGTCCTGAAAATAGGAGGATTTATTGGGGCAACCCTCCTTCTGGCCTGTAACTGAGCCTAAACTAACTAAACTAATTTCATGGCCATCTCACAGTCCCTGAGCTCGTTGGCGTGCCCGCAGTTCGCGCTGAGGTACCATAATTCTCGCGCGTCGATCCTCGGTGGGCAGAGTCCTCTGTGGATGAAGTGGACATTTACAGTGCCAGCTTGGCAGACGCAGGTCCTCGATTTCTAGGCAACTTTCTTTCATGATCCAAGGAGTTCTCTCTCTCACTCTCTCGTCTCACTCTGACTCAATATGAGATGGTGGTCCTGCCTACTGGACATGTCAGGCTCTCCTCTGTCTCTGGACAACTATGAATCCTGGTTTCCTTATAGCCCTTAGTTTCTGTCTCTGTCTGTTCCTCCTCTGAGTCTCAGAAAGCTCTCTCAAAATGGCTGCTACCATGTAGCCATTTTATACCATGGTCACCCTCATGTTGCATATACTGGAAACAGGACATAGCGCACTAACTCTTGTGGCACAAACGTAGGAAGTACCAAATATCTATATAGATGTGCACAACACTTAGTAATGCATTGGGATAGTTGTCTCTGCTTGGCACAATCTACACAGGGAGGCGGTCCTACGTATGCCCACAATATCCACCCCCACCCGGGGCCACCACCTAGAAGTTGGCTCCCTCCGACAACGCCTCCCACACAAACTCGTCTTGCGCAGGAGCGCTGGGGGATAACACCAGCATTGGATCTGGGCCGCCACTTCGTGGGACCTTATGGGACTCAGGGGCTTCAGGCCACTATATCCCCTGGGGTGAAGGAGTTGTTGTCTGAGACTCCACTACTCTCCCTGGGTGCAAGATTGTCACAGCTGGAACCTCAGTTGAGACCGCAATGGGACAGCCAACCATTCCTCAACTAAGGGAGGCTGCTGAACAGGGGTAGGTACTTCGGGCATAGTTTCGGTGCACTTCAGAAATCCACATCGCGCTCAACATATTTCATGTGATAGATTTTCGTGATGGTCCCCCTGTCCACTATTGGCTCTACCTCATAGAAACCTGACGGATGGCAGGGTCCCGCCCTTCTCATGGACCTACATATGGGATCACGACCTTCCCACTGCGCAAATCAACACGCGTCCACACACTTCCCAGATGGCCTCTAGCCCTGACCATGAGCCCCATCACCGCTGGGGCAAAACTGTCTCTCTGCACAGGCCCTCGTGTATCAGGATGCACCACTTGTTTTAGACGTCTCTCCTACAACTCTTTGTGCTAACACCGTTCCCACACGTCACGGCGGTGTTCCTGGGTCCCCAGGCTCTAGTGGTCGGCGAGTCGTTGGTATAGCTGCGGACTGGGCATTTGAAGAGTCCTCACAATCTCTCGATCCTGTCTTCCGAAACATCAACATGTGGGTGGGAGTAACCTGTGTACTGTGGTCACCTTATTGTTAATATGGCTCCACATCTCGCCTCAGGCAGTACATTCAGTGCCACTAGCCTTCATGGCTTCTATCTAAAGTCCGCAGCATCTGGACAAGGGTGAGCTTTAAACCGCCACACCAAGCTCCGCTTCCCCTACTCGATGATACTCGTACGTAAGTCACACGGGAAACACTGCTCAATCCCCTTACAACTCTCTCGGTCACATGTTCCTCATTATAGCCCCTTGCTGAAACATGCTCCTTAGAGGTCGAAATGTATCCTCTGGGGCACCCAAAAACAACCGTATAAAGTTCTTACAGTACCGCCTCAGTAGCAGACTCGGCAGTCCGATCCCTAGTGTGTTACAGACACGGCATACTTTAGTAGAAATGACCTCATGACCCTACAACAGTATCTAGAAATGCCCAGAGGCAGAGTACCCAATCTGCACATAGTCTAATCATCAAGAGCTCTAGGGGCGCAGATGTCCGGATGGTCTGACACCTATGGAGCCTGCTGTTCAGCTGCTCTGACTTAAAACACAGGTATCGAACACTGGAGCAAGCTTCAGACACACCATGCCTAACAAGTCAGGGCAGTAACACCAGTCGTATGTGAACAACCAACTACTAATAGGTTTTGTCACTCCCCCAAAGTGGCCGCCTCTCTCATGGGCTTCCCGAGAAGCCTCTGGTCCTCAATGACAAGGGAGATAACAATCTTGTTGTCGGTGCTGCACTCTGATTGTAGGTAGGTGGTCCGACACAGGAGACCCCTGGGAAACACTCAGCTTATCCCACTGCCCTCAACAGCTTTTGCCCTCCTGATCCAGCTGGGCCTGCTCCTCTGGTCGGGCCAGACCCGAGACCGGACCCACACCTTCACTTTCTGTTAATCATGGCAACCATCCTGGACCCCTGCCATCAGCCACTGTCTTTCCCCACACAATGGCCTCCCAGAACGCCACCCCACTTGCGAGTGTGCCACGTCCTGGAATTCAGGGAACTGACTAAAGTCCGCATTTCAGTGTCCGTCAAAACTCCTCATCACAATGCTGTGGGATGGTAGTCAGACTGGGACCTCCAGAGAGGGCATCGCATTCCCGTTTTCCCCTCTGACATGGAACTTGATATTTTGAGAGTCGGCTAGCCACCCATCTCTGCTCGAAGGGCACCAAGCTTCAGCGCTCTCCAAATGCCGCCAATGGGTTTGTTGTTCGGTCATGACAGTTCACCTCTGCACCTGTCAGGTACTGCTGCGAAGCCTTTCAGTCCATGGCCCATACCAGGGCCAACAGTTCCAACTAAAAGGAGCTATAATGTGTCAGGATTGCGCTCCGACTCCCACAAGGACCGACTGAGCATAGGCATTACTCTCTCTCTCCGCCCCTCACTGGACCTGAGACAGCACAGCCCCCAACCCATGTAGAACTAACATCATTATACAACAGAAAGGGGGTGTCGAAACCGCGCATCTATTTATGCCTCTGAATCGTACTCGACTGTCAGTGCCATCTTTTCATTCACCGCTTCAAATGCCTCTTGCTGCCGAGTTCCCCACTCAATAGGGCTATTCTTTGGGCCCCCAGACCGATCCCTAAGCAGCTCATTTAAGGGGCCTGTCAGAATGAGCGAAACGGGGTATAAACTTCGGTAATTCCCTGCCCCATGCCCAGGAATGCCCGCACTAAACTCATCTCATAATGTCACCACCGGCCGAGGCCACAGTTTCTGGACTGCCTCCACCTTACTGGGGCCCAGCTGTTATCCCCTCCGAGCAGTGACCCTGCCACCACACTACTCTATTCACGCTGCTGGAAGAGCCTGAGTCCCCCATTTCTTTGCTTGATCTTGAAGGCCCATGATCTCGTAGTCTTCACATGAACCTGCCCGCAGTTTCTGAAGATGGTCATCAAACGAATTCCCGACTACCCATTACATCTGTCCAGGTAGATCAGCACTCACTATCGGATAGTTTAGATTCTCCCCAGAACAATGCTCTCATCAAGCCTCATGGAATGCCCCTGGTGTGCGACTTGATGCAAAGACGCCCAAACGGCAATCCGATTGAACTCTTTACAGTCCCATAAGCAGAATAAAGCTGTATTTGCCCTATCCTTCACACCACTGGTACCTGCCAGTATCCACTGGCCCAGTCAAGGGTCGAATAGAACTTTGCATGGCCCTAGCGAGCGGACAGCAACTCTTTCAATCCGCGGGACGGGATAGGCATCACAACAGGCGTCTGGGAATTTAGATAGCTATCCTCGTATGTCGACGCAGTAATACCACAAGACAGTACCACTTTTTTTTCGCACCCACAGCAACTACAAGGGGCAGGCCCAGGGACTTGACTCTCTTGAATCACACCGTATTCTACCTTTTCTTCTCCAGCATGCTGCCACCATGTCTTTCACTTCCCTTGGTACATTCGGGCGTGATTTGCGTCCGGTACCCATTCTCTGATTTTATGGCAGGGGCATCGCCTGAGGGAGATTTCATGCTCGACTGGTAACAGCAACACCCGAGTTCTTCATCATGTCTAGAGACACGTCCCTCTTGGAATTCCCAGAGGGTATCATTCCAGCAGCATGGTTGTTGCCCCCTGGAGTCAGGGTCCTGTGGTCAATTCCAATCTGAGGCCATAATCACGACTCGGCCATTCCATTCCGCATCGGATGCTCCACTCGGACTCCCTCAGCATAGGTCCAGGCTCGACCTCTTGTCGGCCTATAGCGTCACGCCCTCCATCGCCGGAGATATCCTTCCCAGCAATCATTGACTTCGGTCATAGTCTCTGGGTCTATTCGCTAGGAATGGTCAATCGTTTCGCGTGTCCTCTACTGACGTTGTGTGCATCTCACGGGTACTCAATCCCTCTTCACACATGAGGCAAGGGCCCGAGCTACCAGCGGTCGGTTTCTGTGACTCTTCCTGTGAGACTGGTTCAACCAAGACTGTCCATCCCACATTCAAACTTCTGTCTGGTTCCACCGGCAGCACAATATTTTTCGTGTCGCGGCGGGATCTTAGATTGGGGCTTTCACCTTCACGTGCCCAATGGGTCGACCGCATTGGGGCCTTCTTGCAGACTGCAGCTCCTCACCATCTCTCGTAGGACCTTCTGAGATGGGCCCGGTGCTGTGGGCCCACTCAATATTTTGGCCACCTCTTTGGCATAGAGGTGGTGATCCAGGTCTCGGACACGTTCATAAAGCCAGGAACAACATCCACTCCCCTCTTGATTGTGATCCACCAGCACAACTCCCTTACTTGCCAACTGCTCTGCTCCAAACAGTCCGGACCTGCAATCACAATACTATCGCCTGTACATCACAACTCACAGAACAACAGGCATTTTGTTGGCGAGATCCTGTCAGCCTGACCGTCTGGGACATAATCTTCTTAGCTCCATCTGTGGCCCAGAAAGTGTCTCTCAAAGAACACTCCAAGGGGCATCAGGGGTACATCTGAACCCAGTATCAACTAGACGTGCAGCCTTTCTGCCATCTAGCTCCTGCTTCCATAACAGGACTAACTGGTCAAAAGATCAAGTACTCGCTTCACGTCATGGGCCATTCATTTTTCACGTTCACACAAACCGCCGCTGGACGCTCCAGCAACTTCAGCGTCGGTAGTTTAAACCCCCGACACCACCCTTACACGTTCATGCCACCTCTCTTGAGGCGATGGTGCCATACTGTTGGCAAGCCCGCAGAGGGGCCCCCTAGACCTTGCACACCTGGTGGACCTCTTGGCGGCAGGACCCCGCTGTGGAGCTGCGCTGAAAGGGGTGCTGTGGGAAGCCAATTCCACCTTCTGGTCGCTATCTGCTGTTTCTGCTTTCATCTTGTTACACCTCAACTCGATATTTTCTCTCAACTCTGCTTTAAAAGCCTGGTACCGACATTCCCATGTTACTCAGACCCTGCGTCTCCTCTGTTCTCTGCTTGCATCATGGGTACTACTCACGGCCTTTACCATTATGTATCACGGTCCTCTTCCCCCTTTCATTCTACAGCGGCTAATATACACTGTAAAACTCAGGTCTCAGCCGTCATCCGGGTCAACTCCTTCAATTTGTCCCGTAAGATTTATTGTACAGTCCCACAATGAACTTGGTCCTCTTAGTACTAACTACTATCAGGAAGGCCCCCATAGTCACTGGGGTCTCTCGTGTGCCCGCCTGACACTGTTTCCTGACAGGGCATTAGAGTATCGTAGCATGACGGGTCTCACCCTCTCTTTGTGGCCGTTGAACCATAAAGTAACCTTCGCAGTTTGCACCACTTTGGTGCACACACCCCCTTGGCCCCTTCCACACAATGAGAATATTGTCTCCAGGCGTGTCCCTCTCGGACTCGGGCCACACCATTAACTGTCCGCTCTAACGTCCCCCTCCAAGGCCCCAATGGCTATCTCTGCCCCCATTTCCGGAGCTAAGTTACATATTTAACTGTGGTTCACTGCACCCATTCTGTCCAGGTCTGCAGTGTCATGTTTTTTCCCATCAAATTTTGTGAGGGATTGAAATTGTGGCACTAAAAGGGACATAACTAAATTGGGCGGGTACTGTAGGGCACCCTGAGCTTTGGCTCTGGGCCGAGCTGCCATTGACACGCCGGGGGAAGAACTCCCGCCGCAGCTCCGTCCATAACGAATCAGGCTGTTTCCGAGCAACGACTACGCCAAGTGTAAGCCGATACCGAGGCAGTTTTTTCCCGGAATACTCGAGAAGATCACGGACAAAGAACACGACTCCAACACCACACAAACAAACGGTTTGTTTAACTTGATTTTCTGGAACAAGATGTGAACAGATCCTGCAAAACACACATTTTACAAATACGTATCCTTGGCCCCTGTGCTGCACAGCGCACCGCCAGAAGTGTACTCTCTGGATGCCTGGTAACTTTACCTAACCGTGGGGTTCGGAAAGGCCGATAACCCCTTACCTTCTTAATACCGTAATCACCAACCGGGACAATTGTGTGTGGTGGCAGTTGCAGGGGCTCGTGGTGCAGCACAGCAGCTTACACAGCTTTAATGGATTTACCCACTTCCCTCCCAAACACACATGTGACACAAATTTTCCCTCACCGATGAACCGGTTCAAGTAGCTAACGGTGTAATATCAAACTCTCCAAGTCCTGAACAGGAGGATGTATTTGGGAAACCCTCCTTTGGCCTGTAACTGAGCCTAAACTAACTAAACTAATTTCAGGCCTTCTCACAGTCCTGAGCTCGTTGGCGTGCACGCATCCGCTGAGGTATCTTAAAGATGGCCGGCAATCCCTGTCCTCCGGTGCAGATCCTTGTGGATGAAGTGGATGGTCCAGCTGCAGACAGTCCTCTCTATCTTGGCAGCTTGTCCTTCTTGTCCAGGAGTTCTCTCTCTCTCTCTCTCTCTCTGTGATGGCGTCTGTATGGACAGTCAGGCTCTCCTCTGTCTCTGGAACAACTGTGAATCCTGGGTTCTTTATAGCTTAGTTTCTGTCTCTGTCTGTTCTCCTCTGAGTCTCAGAAGCTTCTCAAAATGGCTGCTACCATGTGCCAGTTTTATACCATGTCCCTCATTTACATATACTGGAAACTGGACATAGCGACATCTTGTGGCCAAACAGTAGAATACAAATAAATATTTCACAACTGTTATGCATGGAATTTTGCTTGGAAAACACAGGGAGGCTGTCCCACTATCCCACAGTAGTCCATATGAATGCAAATGATATATCCGACTCGGTTACTTACTAAACATTAATTTTCTTTTATTCCATATAAATACATATGCAGCCAAACCAATCCAGTTTTCAGACTTTTAGCAGTAGAAATAAGTCATGTTCAGACTTGCAGCGTAACACATCAAAAAACAGGTGAATATGTAAAAACAGGCTGCATATGTATTTATACGGAATAAAAGAAAATTGATGTTTAGTAAGTAACCGGGTCGGATATATCATTTGCATTCATTTGGTTGTACACAAGGTCTAGAACACACATTTATCTATCTATAGATGGACGATGTGGTCTTTTCTTGCTCTCAAACTTCTATGTTTCAGTCACAGCCCAAAAAGCATGGCATAAGCATGGATGGTGACTATGATTCATGTAGAAGCCCATTCTGGAGTATCAGATTGCTTTGTTCCTATGCAGTTCATATCTGATGATACAAGTGTATCATGAGATTGCTGTAAAAGTAGTATATAATTAATAAAAAATTTACATTATGATCAAATTCAAGGTTGTACATACTATATGGCTTCTAAATAAAGGGGCAAATCAAAGTTGGCCACCATCCAATTTGCTTTTGGGTGTAGGGAACATATGGAAAACTTTCTCCTCTATAGGCACTGCAATGTTAGAATATAAGAAGGCTCTATAGTGATGGAAAGGGATGGAAAGGACAAATACCTGCACTAAGATCTTGTGTCCTGTTATACAACCACTTGCATCAGACAAAGGGCTACATTTAACTCTTGTTATGGTGGCCCATTTTCATCCATGTATCTCCTAGATCAAAATATGTAATATATCTAGAGTATGGGATCACCCTAGCAGTGGTGTGGAATATTTTATTTTTAGAAAAATAGCAATGTGTGTTGTAATGATAAATTAGCACTTTATTTGTGTACTGGTGTTTTAAGCAGCAGTGCCACATGTAGTCTGCAGATAATCAGGTGTTGCCAGGGGACTTTGGGCAGAAGGAGGGATGGGGTGAAGGCAATAATACAGCATGCCATCTTAGGAAGTGTAGTTCTGTAATTCAGTAGTTGCCATTTGCTGTTAGAGCTGAAGAATTGCAGCATAAAGGAGTCATCTGCCCATTGACTGACGGTGGAACAGAGGCAGACGGATGCCAGTGACACCTGAGAAGGCAATAACTCCCAGAGGGAAGGAAAGTCAGCAAGAAGTAATGAATAAAGAAGGACAGATGGAGAAAAAAAGAAAACATTTAGAAGAAAAGAACAGTAAGGAATAAGGTACAGAGGCTACCAGACGTGTGTAGACAGATCCAGGATTCCTAGGGTAACGGGGAAACCCTATGCTTAGTCTGTAAGAGTAGGTAAAGTCCACTGTTGCTATTCCTGAAAGATTGCAAAATTAGTGTAAGCAGGTGGTTTCTGCTTGGCTGTATTGTAACTGCTACCAAATTGTAAAGCGGGAGAGTGAAAACAAGAGAAGAGTGTTCTTCTAGGAGTAACCTCTGCCTGCTGTATAAGTGAATGGAACATGTAATCTGAAACTGAATCCATGAGTAAAAGCCCACCAAGACCCCAAACTGCTCTCATTGCACCACCGGAAGACCCACTTTACCATCACACAGCACACCTGCATTTATGGTACCATGCCACTGGCTCCTCAAGTATATACATTTCCTTTAAAACTATGCACTAAAATAATGTGAACTGTCATTTGGATGCATCTGACATTCGACCACGACTGCACAACATTTTTTGGTCCAAGACCAACATTGCCATTTTGTACTTCTCCCATGGGCCGCAGTAAATGTTAGAGGGGTACTCTCCATCTGAGACACAAAATGGCTGAGAGGTCTTGGCTCTTGTTAGGAACTTCCAGAGATCAGAATGGGGGGTCCTCTGCTCGATTCTTCAGAAAAAGGATATGAGGCGCCCATTTTAATTGTACTTTTTAGGGGTTACAGAAATACATTGTCATCTTTTCAATTCATCTCATCCTCTTTGGAGCCTTGAACCTTTTAGATATTTTTATGGTATATCTTGTAGATTTATCATGATTGTGTCAGAAATAAATACTCTTGAGAAATCCAGAGATAATACAGAAACAGTTTTTACAGCATTGCTCATTTAGGTTGCTTAAATGGAATCTGTTGCAAATTTTTTTTTTACTTATTTGGTTGTCTATATATGATTGTGGGGAAGACATTCTTGCTTGCACTGCTTTAACAGCAGTCAGAGAGATACTTTTCAGCAGCTTAATGCACATAGGAGCCTTAAGACTGATTCTGTCACATAGACTTCTATAGGAGAGTTTTCTAGTCATGCTGTGTGACCTGGGAATAAATCACTGTGCAGGGAGGTGAGAGGGGGAGCTGTGACTATCTCCTCTTGTGATTGGTGGATCCTGTGTTATCTATACACAATGGTGTCTCCTTTCAGTTTGACCTGGCTTTTACTGATAATGAGCAGACACTGAAAATCTCCCTCTACAGAACAGGAGGAGTCAGACTATTATTAGGCTTAGTGGCCAAAGTGAAAACTGCAGGACTTAAGAATCAATAAAAAATACTGAAAGTGATGAGGAAAATTAAAAAAAACAAAACCAAAAAATCCTACAAAATGTGTTTAACATAAAAATGTGAGTTAAACAATAAGTCATTTTTTGATGACACATTCCCTTTAAATTAACATATACAGTCCTAAAGTGCTATTCATATAGTTCCCACCATTACCATTATGGTCATATAGTGCCCACCATAAGAATACCAACCATACAGTGCCCACCATTATTGTGTCATCAGTTAAATGTAGCTGTGAAAAGATGAAAGTTACTTTCAAAAGTACAGGACAGAGACAAAACAGGTTTGTGTCCTGATGACTGGGGCTGCACAGGGGGACGAATGTGGCCCTCAGGCCGCATGTTGTGCACCCCTGCCTTAGAACCGAGTAGCAGGCTGCTGTTTTCTATTCTATTCTCTTATCTAACATTTGTATGTTGAGCTAATGAATAGTTGTTCTGCAGATTTATGAGAGCTGACATAACATTTTAGATATCATTTTCATGCATGCGATGCCATGGGCGGATTCTGTTAAGGCTCCACCGGTAAAGCTAATCTGATATTACTGTGTATTCATCTGTAGTCTTGGCATGACAACTACTATTATCATTTCTCGCTTTTGACACTTAAAAAACTTCAGACGCACACGGCAACTCATAATCACTTTTCAAGTGGAATCATTTTCACATTCCATGTGTTTCATGCCTCAATTACCTAATGGAGTAGGGTTATAGACTACTGTTTACTATCACACAAAATAATTAAGGCAGTGATTCATATAGGTGTTACAGAAGTTCTAACAAAAGTGCGTGTCACAAGAGAACCGTGAAATCTCATGTACTATTTTATATCTGATCTGTGTTGCATCTAATGATTTCGAGCCTCATGTATGGTTCATTTAATGTTGGCTCAAAAAAAGCTGTCACTAGGACATTCTCGTATTAGAATATGGCACAGCATTAGTCAGGATTAGATAGACTTTGAGATGGAAAATCAGCCTTGTTTCTGCAGAAAAATTCATAGCAGCAAATCTGCACCAAATTGTGCACATCTTCATGTAGATTGGTTGCAAATTGGCTGCTGTCAATTTTTCTAGGGATTTTGAAAGGAAAAAAAAAATCAGTGGCTTTAAAATTCATAACTGCAGATCTGGCAAAAAATATGCAACAGTACATTTCACTGCGGAGTTAGGGCAGATTTTGACTTCCCTATTGAAGTCAATGGTAAAATGTGCAACAGACCCACAATGTTTGAACAATATCAATTTACATACTGCAGATTTAAAATCTGCACAATGGCTCTAGTTTCACACAGATCTGCATATTTTTTTTGTAGCATGTGCATGAGACTTGTTAAAATCTTATGTATTTTTTGTCATGTCAGAGGAGGTGCAGTGGGCCCTAAACTGCCACCCAGCCCACTGTCCCTGCCTACTTGGCGTGCTGCCCTAGGCGACAGACCCCAAGTGGACGACAGCCCCTACGCTGCTAAGTGCAGGGCCGTCAGGGAAACTTAAAGTCCAAGAGTCCGGGTCAGTCACAGTACGGGAACGTATATGCCAAGAAATGTAAGCCAAAAGAATAGTCAAAAGCAAGCCGAGGTCCAAACACGGTCAGGAGCGCAGTACAAAGTCGGAGGCAAAGGCGAGGTCAGGAAGCGAGCCGAGGTAAGAGATCAGGAGAGCAAATACCAACAGGAAACACAGGAAGTAGCAAGGGGAAACCTTTCTCAGGCAAGGACTAAGAGAAATGAGGGAGTTTAAATGAGGAACCCAGAGCCCGCCCCAGCAGACGATTGGTGCGGCCTCTGGGCCCTCCTATTGGCCAGTGCGACACCCTCTGACTTGATTAGGAGCTGAGCTGTCACTCCTAAGCTCATCAGCCCGGCTTCTCCCTGGGTGTGTCGACTGACTAGAGGGATTAACCCCTCCCGTGCCTTGCTGCTTTATGGTGCAAACGTGCGCCGTGACATTTTTATACACAGTCCAGTCTTATTATGACAACTTCCTACTTTTGACGTCGACAGGGCATAGCTCATGAAGGAAGTCACGTGTTATGTGCTAGTTTCGTAGGTATATAAGGTGTATGATAGGTGTCTGCATGCATATCCTTCATTGCTGTCTTGGGTAAAAGGAGTAATTTATCAGAGATGCAAAAAGGGACAATTTTTGGCTTTTGAGCCAAAGCTGGCAGTATTTCTGAAATTGTGCAATCCGTAAACTGTTTGCGTTCTGCTATGGTAAAAGTGTATCATGGACAAATGGCACCATTGCCAGTAAGTGATGTGGAAACTGGTGAGCACCATGTGCCGTTGATGTGAGACGTAAAAGTGTGTTCTGAGAGTGTGCGAGGATGGACTCACGCTACAGGGGAGCAGCTCTCTACGGGACTACCTTGACATGTGTCTAAACCGAGAGTTCAGCAAACTGTGTGTGGTACTTTAAAGCAGATGGATAGTCACTGCACCTCTGCTAACCAAGCTGCATCAGCAGAAAACACTTCCATTTTCACCATACCATTATAATTGTACCTCCCCCTATTGGCAAAGGGTAACTCCCCCATGCAACCTCCAGCAGCTGTATGATGTGGTCAGCATTGCTTCAGATACCTGTAACAACCTATCACCTTGCTCCGAGCCCGTTTAGCTGCTGTCTATGCCGCATGCCGCAGTTATGCTGAATATTTGCTAATAGTCATAATAATTCAATTCTGTCACCAAAGGGAATAGACCAGAAGCACCTCCAAACTTCTTTAAAAACAATAGCCTTTATTTTATAGTAAGTGGCATAAAAACACCCAGAAGGTCACATAGAAAGCATGGGTGGAAGTAGTGACGCATTTTCGACTCCAATCAGTCCTTAGTCATAGCTGACTTAACTATAACTAAGGACTGATTGAAGTTGGAAATGCATCAGCGTTACTACTTCCATCCATAATTTCTATGTGATCTTCTGAATGTTTTTATGCCACTGACTATAAAATAAAGGATATCAGGCTATATGTATGAATGGGGCTGTTCCAGTTATCTGTCGTCAAAAAACTGTAGTACACCTGTTCTCTATATGTATAAATAATCGCATTCTAAACTTTGGAACGGTAAGCGCCGCTGCAAAACCTTTTTAAGGCACCAAAGATTAGGGGTGTTCTGGGCCAGCGTCACACCATATTTTTAGAAGTAGACACATTTATGATTCTTTGACCAAGTTAAAGTTGATCTGCCTGAGCCAGAATTGTCGTATTAGCACTACAATGTGCCTGTATGTATGATCTGCAGAAGAATAGGTTCATACATTCTGGTGCATTCTACACTACCTTAAAGCAATTTATAACTGGCCTGTCAGCACCAATGTTCATGCATGTCGCCCATCGTCTTTAAAGAAGTTTGGAGGTGCTGCTGGTCTATTCATTTTGGTGACAGATTCAATGTATATATAAATATATAAAGTAGCCCTGTGAGTCAATGCACCCTCATACAGATGAACTGAAGCCTTCTATCATTGTAATAATAATTTGACTCGTTTATTATTTTAGTACACTGCATGTTTTCTGCTTGCAAAATACATATGGAAGATCTGTCTGGTGTTAACCTATTTTTACTGCGATATTGTAGCATCTCTATAAGCACCAAAACCACCCCTGATTCTGGCAAGCTGAAGTACAAAGCCAACGGCTGATCTAAGTTTGGTTTAGTAGAAAAACAGGGGGTATGTGCAATGCAGCCATAATACTCTACCAGGGGTCTCAAACTGCAGCCCTCCAGCTGTTGTGAAACTACAACTCCCATCATCATGGAGGACCGCAGTTTGAGACCCGTGCAAGTCTAAACCAACCCTTAAGGGGTTGTGCACTTTGGATAATTCCTTTTTGTTAGCTGGTCTCCTAAACAATGAGCAGATGACATGAAGTATTTTGTTCAAACTCCCTGCAGAGCCCTCACTGGGGAAACTAAGCATGCTAGACATCCCATTGAAATCAGTGGACTGTCTTGGTGATGCATGGTCATTCTAGGTCCTCCACAGTGAGAGATGCTCATTATAGCCGATAACTGCTTTGACTAATACACGGGTGTCAAACACAAGGCCGGCGGGCCACATCCAGCCCGCGGCCTTGTGTTTTCCGGGCCCCCGCCGTACCTCCTGACTCCCGGGCTGGCCTCGCATATCAGTCGGCAGTGCAGCTCGGAGCAGCTGCTGGTGCGGGAAGAAGGCGGAGGGTGGAAAGGGGGGCATCTATTTTGGCTACTGGGGGGATTGGGGCCCATCTCCTGACTACTGGTCCCGGGGGGGTATGGGGCATCTACCGATACGGGGGGTATGGGCCATCTAAGGTACGGGGGGGGGTATGGGGCTCGACCTGGCTACTGGTACGGGGGGTGGCTATGGGGCATTACCTGGTATTTGGGGTTTTTGGGGCATTCGGCTACGGGGGGGGGTATGGGCCCTCCCGGCTACTGGCGGGGGGGGGGGCTTGGGGCATTACCGGGGTATAGGGCCATCTACCGGGTTACGGGGGGGGGTATGGGACTTTTAAAGGCTACTGGGGTCTATGGGGCTTACCGGGCTACGGGGGGGGCTATATGGGGCATATACATGGCAAACCGGGGATTCCCGGCTACTGGGGGGGCTTGTGGGCATTAATGGCTACATGGGGCTCTACCAGGTAAGAGGACTATGTGGTGCATGTTTTGGGGTACAGGGGGACTTGTGTGCTTCCCCCGGCTACGGGGGGGACTTTGTGGGGCTTTTTCCCTGGTACGGGGGGCTATTGGGCATCTCCCTTTTATAGGGGGCATTTACCTGGTGCAGGGGGCAACTACCTGGCTACAGGGGGCAAAAAACCTATTCCCTACAGGGGGCAATATAATGTCATCTAAGTGGGCTAAAACCCCACTTATCTCCTACAAGGGTATAGGTACCTATTACTTATGGGGGGGGGCAATATATTTTTCCTGGGGCTCTAAAAGGGCAAATTAAATAGAAATATGTACAAATTAACAGTTAAGTTTGAGTTCCATTTATACAGTTTTAAAATTATGTCAGCCTTTTTAAACCCTTTTAACATGGGTAGGGTGATGGGCCCCCAGTGAAAACGGGTTTTACACCCCTGGGCAAAGAGGGTTCTGAACCTTTTTTTAATAACTAAAATATTCGCTCCGGGTATTTGTTGTTTTTTTTACCAAACAAGCCCTTTGAAAGGAAATTTCACAGATCGCAATCTTGTATGATACGTAGCAACCTTTTTTTACACACAATGGATGGGATGAAAAGAGAAGAACATTAGCATCATAGTTTAATCTACAGATGACAGCACTATAAGAATATCTATAGATACTAGATATTTTTATACGCTGACCCCAGGAAATTCTAATATTTTTTAAAGCTGCAAGATCCTAAACTTAAAGGGGTTTTCTCGGTACAAAGTCATATCTAAATGAAAGGTACAGTAAAAAAAAGCATTTTTTCAATTGGTTTTTCTTTTTTAAAACATTTAGTTTTAAAACTAAAATTTGTGTTTAATTTAAAACTGCGCCTAAATTTAGACCACGCCCCTTTGTTGTGATTGGTGCGAATTTTGTTCAACCCCCAGGATGGGACATGGCCCCCATTCGGAACGGCCCCGTGCTTTAATTTGGCATATTGCCTCTGTGCTCACTCCCCTCTGGCCTTGTCAAGCTAAAAGTGAAATGAAAACCTTGCTGTTTTCCCAGGGACAGGGTTTAGTGAAGGTGTGGGCAATACTGTTCACTCCCCCCCCATTAACACAATATAAAGCCTCTGCTCCCCCTTTCCCTTTAAAAAAATATAATACATTCTGCTTTGACCCAAAAAAAAGATGCACTTTTTGTAATATTAGGGGGTTAAGGAGCTTGTGGGGGGAGGTGACGCCTTCGGATGGAAAAAAAGACTATTGCAGGAGGTCTGCAGAGCTGTGACATCCTCTCCCTTGCACTGCTCACACAGAATGAGGACTGGGGAGGGAGCATGAACAGAGAGGGGGTGTGATGATGTCACGGTGAGGGAAGACCCGCATACTGGGAGAGAGAGACCTACCCCTGGATTTGAAGCTGTAAGAGAGAGGGAAAGCTCAAGATGCCTGTGAAAACCTTTACTGAGAAAACCCATTTAAGTCTACTCTTGGGAGAAAAAAAGGACTGAAATTGATTTACTGCTACTGTATCTTTGATAAAGTGACACCGGGAGAATTTCTCCATCTCCTGCAACTGCCTTGCCCATAGTAATTTAGTCAAATCAAAATTCATATAATTGAGGATTCAATTGTATTAGTGGTTATCCAAAAAGCATTCAGCTGGCAGCTGCTCCAAAAACACAGAAAAATCAGTTCAAACCAACTAACAGCATTGGTCAAGCCTCATAAACTAATATTCTGGATCCAGTAGAATTCGAATTGAAAGAGATGGAAGAGCCAGATAATAAGATGATACAAATGGTGATATAGAGAACTCGTATTGGGGAAAGATATATTTTGCACATACCTCAAATAGGAAAGTACTGAGTGTCTAACTAGTAATCTTATGTTGCTACTTTTAGTTTTTTGGAAGCATCTTTTTCTGTTATAGTAGGACTAGAAAATGTTGATCTACATCTTTATCCATCTGTGGAATTATTCAAATTTGAGCTGGACTTTTGTTTTTTTTAATATTTAGTTTATTTCTTCAATCCTACTAATTTAACAAAAAAAAAACACCATTTGTTGTATGCAGCTCCTATGCAAAAGTATATGTCTCTTTGATTTCAGACTGGAAGGCTACGTCCGCATGGCAAGGGTTTTCAGTCAGTTTTTCAGATACTTTTCGGATTTGAAAACCGTCTGAAAACAGACTGTCAACAATCCCCATAAACTAAAAGAAAATCTGCCCAGTAGTTGACACTGCACGGTTTTTGCACTGGACGGATTTTCAAACAGAATCCGACTGGCGTTTTACCACTGCCGTGTGGCTGTGCCCTTGACTATCACCATTTGTAGTCTGATCCTGAGGTCCTATGTCAGTGACCTCCACCTCCCTCTGTCTTCTTGTCTGTTAGCAAAAAGAATGGTGAAGATGAACAGGAGAAAATCATGAATACAGGATCAGACCACACATGAAGTTTGCTTATAGCGTGAGATGGGAGAAAGCAACTAGAAAAGACACTGGAGCAGATTTATTGATGCTCTCTCATACTTAGTGTAAGCTTAGACATGATGTGGCCTGGAAAGACAAGCCTCTTCTTGTGGAGCTAAGTCCTTTTCCCACAATGCCAAGCTCCTTGTCAGATGAGTAGAAAAAGTGTCTAAAAACTGTCTAAACACATAATGAATGTGGCTGAAAGCATTTAGGGTATGTTCACACGGCGTAATTGCACTGCAATACGGCCGAAGTATGGCCCACACTTAGGCTATGTTCACACGGCTTAAAATGGGACATATTTCAGTCCGTAATTATGCGCCGTACTGCGCGAATTACGGCTGGAATACGTCCCAGTCATTACGGTAATCCACGGTTCTCATAGAGAACTATGGATTACGTCTCCTCTCCCTGCTTGGCGAATCCGCCGCGGGGGGAGAGAAGTGACATGTGAGTTACTAGCGGCGTATGCGCGCCGCTGTTAATGAAAGTCTATGGGCCGTCCACATGCCGTAATTGCGGGGCGTAATTACGCCCCGCAAATAAGCCGTGTTGACTCAGCCTTATGGTAAAATCATAGCATTAATTGATAAGCCCGACACACAGTATGCGCTGGGGAGAACAAAAGTGAATCGGGGCCAGGCCAGAGTGCTTTAGAAGTACGCGCTGTCCAGCGTGTACTTCTTAAACACCCAATGTATAAAGGCACGTAAAGTATACTGTATGTGCCGCTATACACCGGCTATAAGCCATGTGAACCCAGCTTTCCACTACTTGTTGGTGCAAACTGAACTATAGTGAACCTGTCTGATCATCTCTCTGCATGAGTTACATAGGTTCTGCTCTTCTACTCTGGTTGCATTTTATCATGGATATTTAGTTTTTAAAAATATTTTCAGATTGTCTATAAACAGTAGTCATATGACAGGGGTAGCTATTTTAAATATTGTAGACTGATTTGTAAGGCTGGAGATCTCTAACTAATGACTTCCCAAATATAACGGCACAATATCCCCTTCTATATCTTTGTTTTATGCAGTGTGAACATACCCTTAGAATGAAAGAGGGACTTCGGATACCCATTCTATGGTCAATGGTAGTAGGTGATATATGTCAATTGTGGGTATTCTGCCATCGATGTACGTTAGAGAGATCCCTGAAGGGTTGTGAGGAGTCTCTACACAAGCATATGGTAGATAGTGATGTGGAGTCCAGTAAGATGGATGCAATGAATGTGCCTTCAGGGTAGTTTATTGACTGTACCTTGAGATAACACACAGGATAAGTAACATGTTCAAAACGAATTCTCCTCTCAGCTCTATGCAAATATGTCTAGAAAAGGTGGAGTCAGAGCTACAGTGAGGCAAGACAAGATGTGACTTCTCAGAAGAAGAGGAGGAACACAAGAGAAAAGACATATGTGAAATACATATCATAACCATAAAAACATTTACAAACAATGGCCACAGGGTGTCGGTAAATACAAGAAACACTGCATACAATAAACATAACATGAATACATGTGTAATATGAATGATGACAACTGGAAGCCATAGCTGGAACAGCACAGTGGGAATGCCCCTTTAAGCTCTGATTGGTTGCGATGAGCAACAAAGAAAGTCTTAGACCTAGACAAATTTCATACATGTGACCCTTATTACTCAAATTTGGTAGTTTGCAGCCTGTTCTGCCAGAGATGAGTACAACTTACTCATTAACAGATGTTAGCCCCACCCACTTGTGAGTAGCCCCACCCGCATGTTTCAACCTATTCTCAGTGATAGGTTAAATCAGCCATGAGTAGGTGGGGATAATGTCTGTTCATTAATAAGTGTGACAAAGCGACCTGCTGGTAGTTGCATGATCCTGCCACTAGAGGGTCTATGGCCGGAGACCTTCTGTAGATGCGCCACCGAGGAACTGGGCTCGGTGGGGAAAAGCCACCTATTTTGTGTCAGTGTTATATTACTGACACTTACGGTAGCGGCTAGAATAGCTGCAAGGCAGCTAGGTATGGGGTGGCTTTTCCGGGACAGCTATAGTGTCGGGTGGGTGGCTGTCCCTGCATTCCAGGTCCCTGGGTTCCAGCCCAGATATTGGACATCTCTGGAGGCCTATAAAAGCCTAGTACTCCAGGTGATCGGGGGCGTGGCTGTTACCTGAAGGTGTGAAGCAGTAGAGCTGAGAGAGAGCTCTGGCCCCCAGAGGCTACAGGGAAGCCTAGGACACAGTGTGGAAACTGTATTTTTAGGGGCTGGCGAAAGGCACAAAACCTGGGGAAGGGGCCCAGAGGGCCCAAGGGTTTTTTATTTTAATGTGTTTGTTTTGTCCCATTTGTGTTGCCTTAATAAAGTTGGCTAAAGCCAAAAAGAAAAGCCTAGGTAAAGAGGCCATTACCCGTTCCCCCGGGAAACGGCGACCCAAAGGGAAAAACCCCCCGGGGGGACGGACGAAGATGGCGCCCCAGACTGAGGGGCCCAGCCCCCCAATTTTGGGGGAGGTTTCGGGCAAAGTTTGGAAACAAAGTGGTGGTGTAAAAAGTGGTGCAAGAAAAAAGGTGGTTTACACGGGCTGCTGCAGTTTGCTTTGGGATTTCGGGATTTTTTGCATGTGTGGAAAAACCCAAATTCTCTGTTTGGAACCCCAACCCCCCGGGCACAGCCTTTTTGGTGTCGAAAAAAACTGTGTTACGGGGGGGGGGAGGGGAAAGTCTGCCTCAGTGGAGTAGGAGATTGTCTGGGGAGGACAGGGGACGCCCCCCAAATTTAAAGTGACGTTTTGCTCCCTAAGAACTTCTTCTTCCCATGGGAAAACCATAAAATTTTTTTAAGGGGCAATTGCCCGGGATAAAAGGGGGTTTGGCCCAAGCTGCCCCCAATTCTCACAGCATGGGCCTGTGCACGGCCACCCTTTTCCCCTTTACAGCAGTATCCAAGAAAGGAAAAACCCAAACAGCCCCTTTGGAGGGTCATAAAAAAGGCGGGTGCAAAAAAAAGGCCAAGGCGGCGCCCAAAAAGAATTCAAAGCCAGGTGTTCCTGACCGGGCTTTGGTTTAACACCGGGACCAAAAAAATTGGAGCGGGCTGAAGTGTAAGGGAGGTTTCCGTTCCCGAGGGCAACCAGCCTCCCCCAACAGAACGGGCTTGGGGGTCCACGAAAGGAGATCCCCGTGAGGACCCGGGAGTTGTTGGTGGGTGGCATCCAGCTTTTGGGGGGGGTTTGGACTTCCCCAAAGGGTGTCCAGGTGCACCCGGACATCATCCCTTTTTTAAAACACCACCAAAAGGGTTTAAAAGGCCCTTTGGGAATTTTTTTTTTGAACTTGTTCCCGGGACTAAAAACCATATTCTTGAGGAATGTGGGGAAACCTCCAAGGGGAAATTTTGGCTTGGCAGTGACTTTCCCCTATTTTGGCAGCTGGGAGAGACGAGCGGGCCAGGCACACAGGTGGTTGTTTTTGGGGAAGCGCCCCCAAAAAAGGGGTTTTCTGTCCCACGGGGCCCTTAAAGAGCCAAAAATTTACCCCCAGGGAAGCCCCTGAGAAGGGGTGGGCAGAAAAGGTCCCCCCCAACAGTCTAAAACATGTGCCGGGGGGATTTAAACGGTCCCAAAATTTTGGTGCCAAGTGAGGACGGTGATACGTGGCCCTTAAAAAGGGTCTCAGGGACTTTAATTTTAGCTTTGTCTAAAATTTTTGCCTATTGAAAATGTACTAATTTGGTTACATATCCCGAAAGCCAATAGCCATGGCACACAGCCTAGAAAGGGGGGAGGTTATCTGTAGCAAAAGTGTGAAAAAGCACTAGGGGTTGGTGCGCTATCGCGGGCAGAGGGTGTTAGTTAGTTTCCCCCTAGGGTCATGGGGGGAGTGCGGGCCCAAATTAGCACGGGGTGATGTGTGTCCTGGGGCGGATGACAATCTGGGAAAGGGGGCCCCCCCCTACGGGGCTCGGGTTTACCAATAGGGTTTTTCCCATACAACATGGTTTCTTCTGCACCCCCTGCTGTAAAAACGTTTTGAGCGGCGTGCCCTGAAGCTGTGGGGAGAAGTGTCTGGGTCCGTGGTGAGGTGGTTGCCGTGCCCCCAGTGCACTTTTGCGTACTGATGGTAGCCTGAAAAGTAGCGGGTAAGCGTGCCCAGGGTTTGGAAACCCACCCTTTCGTCCCAGGGGTAAACGGGGCCAAGTGTTGCGGGAAAGAGAGACCCCAAACCCGGGGAATGAGGGCTTTGGCTGCAGAGTGTGAGGAGACTAGCTTAAAGGGGGTTTGTGTCCGACCCTGGAGGGGTGTATCCCTGTAGGAATGAGGCCTCAAAAAAAATTTTGAAGAAAACTTTGGGTAAAAAAAACGTTTGCTGGGCAGATTCTGTCTTTTACCCCTGAGCATTTTCTGTGATGGAAACCCAGATGGTGATACCATGACCTTGCTTTGACCTGTAGTCCCCCGATTTTCCCCACATGTTCCATTTCTGTTTTTTTTCCAGTAGCTTTCACTGCAGGGGTTCAAAGACTGCAGGGGATGGAATGAGTAAAATGCTAAAACCATGGGGGCCCTGTATTTTTTTAAACCCTAGTGAGGTGGGGGGGAAGTGTTTAAATCCTCAAATGGTAAAGAGGTCCGGGGGTCTGAAGAAAAATTTTTTTTTTTTATATTTTTTTTTTCCGGGAAAGGGTAGGGAAAGGAAAATATCAAAGATGGTTATGTCCGGTGGTGTGTGTGACTTACAGTCAATAAAAAATTTTGGGGGCCCCCCTATTAATTTTTTAAAATCTTTTTTTATTTCCCTAAAATTTGGGTTTTTTGCCATTTAAATTTTTGATATATCAAATTTAACGGGAGGGACACAGTAATTTTTTTTTTTTTCCCCGGATTGAAATGGGGTTTTTTGTAAACACAAAATGTGCAATATTAGCCCATTAGATATAAAAAAAGGGGAAAAATGGCCGTTGCAAATAAAAAAAAATTTTTTGGGAACTAAAAATGTTTTTAATTAATAGGGGTCCCCAAACTTTTTCATATGACTGAATATGTGAGTCCCTTTGTTCAGCCAGTTGTCTGCTCCCCTAGGTTTTGAAAAGGTGACCGAAGGGCCTAATTGAAAACACCAGTTTGGTTGTTGATTGGAGAACCATAAGGAGATTGGGCCGGGCTGCAAGTGACTCCATTGCATGGTATGACCGTGTTTAGTGAGAAAGGGATATGGGAGTGACCCAAAATTGAAACCGAGAGTTCCCCTTAGAGAGGGCTGTGGGGGAGGGAAGGGAAAACCCTTTCCCCACACATTGCTCCCAAAGGTCTGCTGCAAAACCCGGGACAGGTGAAAACGGTGCTCGGGGGGGAAAGCACGCGCCGGACCAGGCC
Source organism: Phyllomedusa bahiana (assembly GCA_025379985.1). NCBI lineage: Eukaryota > Metazoa > Chordata > Amphibia > Anura > Hylidae > Phyllomedusa > Phyllomedusa bahiana. The sequence goes on from JAODAL010009097.1 coordinate 91,712, forward strand.
ACGCCCCTAGGGGGGGCGCCATTTACCCCCCGTGCTGGTCGCGGCCCAAAAACCGCGGGTACTGCCAGGGAAAGGGGGGGCTGAAGGAAGGTACGGGGCTAAAAACAGTACCTCCCCCTTTCCCCCCGTTTGGTTTTAGTCCGCCCCCAGGCAGTCAGTGAGAGAGGACGTTTCCCCGACCGGCGCTCTCCCTTTGTTATGGCCAACAAATAGCTTGGATATGTTGCGCCCCTTGGCGGGGTCCCCAGGGTTTCCACCTTGGCCTTTAAGGGCGGTTCGGGATCTGCTGAGTGGGGGCCCGGGTTCCCGGGCCCCAAAAGAAACACAGGGGTTTTCCCCGGAGCCCCGGATGCCGTGGAGCCCGGGGTTTTCTGCGGGTGGCATTTATGAAGGGGGTGTGGCCGAGGATCCAGCGGCCCTCACGGGTGGCCGGGAGGGGCCCCAATTTCCCCCCCACAGTCTGGGGGGGTAGCTTTTGGCCCCAGGGCGCCGGGGCTCGCCCACCGCAGCAGGTTTAGCCCCCGGGGTTTCACCCCCGGGTCCGCCGTCGCCAAAGGGGGCCCCTCCCCCGGGGCCCTTCAGGGCAGGCGGGCAAGGGGTCCATCCGGGGGGCCGGGGCCCGCTCGGCCTGGAAGGCATCCAAGTAGGCCGGCGGCCCCGCGGGGGGCGGTGGGGCTGGGCCCCAGTCTGGGGGGTGCTCCTAGTTCGTCCATTCGTTTGGCAGGTAAAGGTGGCCCCCGGGCCCGGCGATGTGCCGGTCCGGGGGGGTTACCAGGCGGGGAGGAGGAGGGAAAGAAAGTCGGGGTCTCCTTCCCGATCGGAAGCGCGAGGTCGGAGGGCTGACGGGGGACAGCCCGGTCGGCCTCGGGGCAGCTCAAAAAGACGAAGGGTTTTCCGGTCCCGGGAAGGCAGGTTTCCTGCCCCATCTCCCCCCTGCGCCGGTCGGCCCCCCCCTTATTGGGTACTGAAGGCCCTTTACCGGGTCGTCGGGCCCGGGGCGCGTCGGGGGCATTTTCTTCGAGAAGTCCAACAGGTTCCGGTGTAGGGGCTGGGGGGTCCCCAGCCCCCCCGGGACCAGGGGAGCTATTTCTATCTCGCAGGGGGGTTTGCTAGGGTCCCTAAAACCCTTTGGGGGATAGGCCCTTTTTTAGCGGGGGTGTAAGGGAAAAACCCGCTGTTTCCCTATGCATTTGAGTGGGTTATTTCGTGAGCCCGTTTTAACATCCTTTATTTTTATTTAAAATGTTCAGGGACATCCACATGCATGAAGGGGTTTTAATTAAACCCTGCCGCCGCTTTCAGCAGCAGGGGACTCTTTCTCTTGGTTTTCCCCTTTCTGATGGCTCCCACCACATACCCCATCCTCCCAGCCCACGGCCTACAGCATTGTCCCCCTTTACCCCTGTTTTAATTCAAAAATACGTTTTTTCCCTCATTTTTTTCCCAAATTTGGGGGCACAAAAGTCCCCCTTAAAACGTTAAAAATTGGTGATGGGGTTTTAAATCCTTTAAAAGACACAGTGTTTTCCCTTTTTTTTTTCTTCTTTTGTTTATCTATAACTCCTTTTTTTTTTTTTATGTTATAGAGCCCCTGTAAAGGCCCTTTTTTTGTTTCAGGATGAAACAGACCTTTTTTCTGGCACCATTTTGGGGGAATTTTTTTTTTTATGTTTTTTTTTTTTTTTTTTATTTACCCCTTTTATTCCAAAAATTTTTTGAGGCCCAAAATATATAAAAAATCCCGGTAGTTTTTTTTTACACGCTTACTGTGGGGCATAAACACGATTTTAAAACAATTTCCCAATTCATACCCTTTTATAGTTTTTTTTTTTTAAACTTGTATTTTTATTACACAGAAATAAATAAAAAAAAACGTTCTGCATCATTTAAAATTCCCAATAGCCATAACCCTTTTTTTATTGGGGACCGTTTTGAGGTTTTGGGACTTTTTTGATTCTTTTTATTCAATTTTTCACAGTGGGAAGACAAAAATATATATAATTTTTTTTTTTGTTGCATCTTCATGGAAGGGGGGAAAATCAGTTTTTAAGAAGGGTTTTGTACGCACACGGGGTTGCCCAAAAAAATGTGAAATTTTTTTTTCAATTTTTTAAATTTAAAAAACATTTGTAAAAGGAAAAGGTTTATTTGTGTGGTTTTGTGTTTGTTTTTTTTTTCCCCTTTTTTTTGCTTGACCACTTTAATATATCAGCCTTTAATACACACAGGGACAGTTTTACACAAATGTAAACACACAGGAAAATTTTTTTTTTTGGGGGGGGGGGGGGGAAAAAATGGGGGGTATATACTGTTCCTGTGTGTAATTTTTAAAGTTTATAATTTATATACACCCCTATTTATATTTATATATATTAAAAATTTTATATATTTAAATATTAAAATTAAAAAAATAAAGAAAAATTTTATAAAAATATATAAAAAGATAATTTACAACCCTGTACTTCACTTCCATAGGGACAGTATATACTTTTTAATACTTAACTGGGTGTTAAAATTTGAGTATAAAACTGTCCCTGTGTTTAATTTCATGTGTGTGTTTGTAAGTAGTAAAAAATTTTTTTAATATATTTTAAAAAAAAATATAATATTCATATATATATATAAAATATATAAAATATTTTAGTGGTATATAAAATTTTAAATATACTGTAATATACACACAGGGAAAAGGGAAAATACAAAATGTCCAATATTTACCTAGTGTTTTCAAATTTTTGTATAAAAAAATCCCCAAGTGAAAGTTTTATAAAATACCCGTACCTCTGGAAAAAATGTGAGGTGGGGGCATGGCCCTCCATCCCGCCTCCGGAGATAACCCTTTTTGCAGGGGGCCCCCTTTTCACCTTTTTGGGGCCCAAAAAGCTCCAGGGGGGTTTCGGGGCTCCGGAAGACCCGAGGAAAACCCGAAAACCCTTCTGGTTTTCCTAGTATTGGGGGCCCACCCATCTGGAAATAGCCTTCGCAGCAGGCAGGGAAACCTTGCGTCGGTGCTGTAAACTCCGGGGGAGGGCTTTGCAGGGGGCACATCAGAGGAGGGGCTGCTCCTCACTGCTCCCTGAGAGGCTGAGGCTTGGTGGTGGGCGGAGCTTCTCACTGCAGGGGCAGAGAGAGTTAGGAATCTCGGGGGCTTTCATCCGGGGTCTGCCGAATGATACTGCCTAGCGACGCCCCCTGTATGTTGTGTTCGTTTTCCTCTATTTTCGGTCGCAAGGGGTTTAATTGGTAGTGGATTGCGGCGCTTAGCTCAGAGAGACGTCAGTGTGAAGTGGGGGGAGACTCGCCGGGAGGCGGGGGGCTAGCGCGCTTTGCGCGAATTTTGGCCGTTTGAGGTTCGAGAGGGGGGTCAGTGGGGGCTCCCCGGTAGATGCTTGGGTTAACCTGCTGTTTCCGACAGTGCCCCGCCCGCGTGGTTCAGGATTTGGGGGGGCTCAGCCCCCGGGGCCTGTGCGGCACAAGGCGGGGGGGGTGACGGTGTCGGTGCAGACAGAGAAGGTTCCGCAGGAGAGCGTCGTTTGGATGACAGGGCAAAAGGGGAGGTATATGTTTGCTTTGAAGGCCACTTGGGGCTCATCTGAAGCAAGAGGTGGGAGAAGATCTGGAAGGATGATATGTGGAGATCTTCTCCCTGCTGCCCTTAGAGAAGTTTAATTTAGATAAGGCAAAAAGATGGAGTAAGAAAGAGGAGGAGGAGAAGCCGGTGGCGACTCATTCCGCAGACTTTTGCCCAATTGGCTGCAGGCGTTTGCGATACTGCGAGTGTCATCGGTGAAAAGCGCCCCGGGAAATTGTTTCGGGCCCTTTTTTGCTATATGGATGCGATTGGGGGAGGCGCAACGGGCGTATGGGGGTCAGGTGGTTGCGGTATGACGAACAGTTTCGTCAGCGAAAAGCTGTTCGTCCTTCCATAGGTGGGACCAGAAAAGGGTATTGGTCTCTGGCTGAAAGTTATTTGGCCAGAGAAGTTCGGGCAGCCCTTTCTGGGGGGGGCCGGGTCATCCGGCCAGGAGGGCCGGGGGCAGTAACGGAGCAGGGGTCCCAGCGGGGTTCAAAAGCGGGGGTTTGCTGGCTGTTTAAGGAGGGCAGTGTAAATTTGGGTCGGCTGCCGATTCAAACATGTGTGCTCCTTCTGCGCAGCACCGTCCCACCCCGTTACCCGTTGTTTTAAAAAGGGACGGGCAAAGGGGGCCGGGGGAGGTGGGCAAGGGGGCACTCGGTGAGACTGGGCGCGATGGAAAACCCTTTTTTAGCCCCTTTCCGATAGGGATGCAGCGGGAAAATGTTGTCAGCTGGGTTCGGGCAGGGGTTCGTAATTCCGCCACCGGAACACGCGGTACCTTTTTCTACTAAGAATTTACGGTCGGCCCACAAGCATCCGGCTGTGGTGGCAGAAAAGTTGGCGAAGGGGTTTGCGTTAGGTCGATGGCGGGGCCATTTGAAGCTCTGCCTTTTCCTGATCTGGTGGTGTCTTCCCCCGGGGTTTGGTGCCTAAGAAAGGGCCCGGAAAATTCCGGCTCATTCCCCCATTTGTCTTTCGAAGGGCCAATCTGTGAATGATGGTATAGCACCGGAACTTTGTTCGTGGTTTATACCTCTTTCGATGAAGCGGTGTCACTAGTGCGCCCTCACGGGCGGGGTTGCGTAATGGCAAAGGGGATAGAGTCGGCTTTTCGGGCCTTTTGCGGTTCATGCCCGATAGTTTGAAACTGTTAGGGTGTTTTTGGGCAGGAAGTTTTTTGTCGATCGTTGTTTGCCGTGGGCTGCTCGCTATCGGCCCTATTTCGAAAGGTTTTTAGACATATTTTGGAATGGGTGGTTCGGGACGTTTCGGGGTTGAGTTCGATCATTCATTATTGGATGATTTTTATGTGTGGGTCCAGCTTGGGGCCCGATATGCGGGTCTTTGCTTGCGTCCCTGAGTTGGGTGACGGATCGGTTTGGTGTCCCGATGGCACCCGATAAGACGGAGGGTCCAAGGACGTGTTTGAATTTTTTAGGAATCTGCATCGATTCTGAAAAGTTTGGGGTGCAGGTACCGGAGGATAAGTTGGAATCCCTACGGCGAGAGGTGGGCCCGGGTTGTTTGGTTTGCGGGAAAATTCCTTAGAGAGCTTGCGTCGTTGTTGGGGAAGCTCAATTTCGCGTGCAGAATTATGCCAATGGGGGGGGTTTTTGTGGCGGTTGGCCAGTGCGACGTTCAGGCATAATGAAACCGCACCATTTCGTGCGCCTGACTTGTGGGGCACGAGAGGATTTGACGGTATGGGCAGTTTTTTGGAGACTATTAATGGGCCGGTCAATTATTCTGCATTGGGAATTGTCTAATCAGGAGATTGATATCTTCACGGATGCGGCAGGCAGCTCAGGCTTTGGGGCCATCTGCGGGGTGCGTGGTGTGCGGCCCCGTGGCCCGGGGGCTTGGGCGGTTTTGCTTACGGTTATTAGGAATTTAGCGTTATTGGAACTTTTTCCCATAGTGGTGGAGTTGGAGGTGTGGGGTGATAATTTTCGGGATCGGAAGGTTCGTTGTTTATGTGACAACCTGGGGGTTGTGTTGGCGAGTAACAATCTGACGGCTGCGTCGCCTTCCCGTAGTGGTCTTTTGCGGTTGTTGGTTTTGAGGTGCCTGGAGCTCAATTCGTGGGTTAGGGCAGAACATGTCCCAGGGGTCCATAATTCTGTCGCTGACTCTCTTTCTCGGTTACAGTGGGAACGATTCCGACCCTTTTGGGTCCGTCAGCGGGACAGAGCATGGGGAGGAATGCCCCAGTCATCTATGGGACCTTTGGCCTTGGGGGTGAGGAGGGCCCCCGGGGGGACATTTCAGTGCGTATGAGGCAGCTTGGGCGCAGTGGTCAGAGTGGATAAGGGTTTTGGGTGATGTGGTGTCAGAGGAGGACCACATCGGGGCTCTGCTGTATTGGTTAGGGCGGGCCCGGGGTCTTGGGTGGTCAGTGTCCAGAGTCTCCAGATTCATATCGGGGCTGGCGTTTGGGTTCAAGATGCGGCGGAGGCGTGACTTGACCAAGGATTTTGTGGTATCTCGGGCTCTCCGGGGTTATAGGCGAGGCCAAGGGGTAAGGGACTTTCGGCGTCCTGTGGTGTTTGCTCTGTTGGAACGTCTGGGCAGGGTACTGGACGAGGTTGCTAGCTCGGGCTACGAGGCGGCGTTGTTCAGGTTGGTTTTTACTTTGGCGTTCTTCGGGGCGTTGCGGGTGGGAGAGTTGGTGTCTCCTAGTCGGTCAAGGGGGGGGGGCCTTCAACGAGAAGATGTTTCGGACATCAGGGAGGCGATCACGTTTTGGCTGCGGCGTTCAAAGACGGATCAAATCGGCAGGGGAAGCCGGGTGACCCTACGGGCGGTACAGGATTCGGCAATGTGTCCGGTGCGGTGTTGGTGAGAATTTCGGGTTTTGCGGAGGGCTGAAGACGGGGGCCGCTCCTGTTTCACGGGATGGAACGTATTTCCCTTTCCAGTTTACCGCGGTATTTAGGCAGTGTTTAGTGGCGGTTGGGCTGGACCCTGCCGCTTCTGCGCCGCATTCGTTCAGGATTGGGGCGGCTACTGAGGCAGCGGGGTGGGGCCTCAGTGCAGATTTGTGCGTAGGATTGGGAGATTGGGAGTCGGATAGGTTTTGGTGTACATCCCGGGCCCCACCTAGTGGGTTAAAGGATGTAGAGGGTGGCTGCCGCCGGGTGCTGTTACCAGTTTATTTTTTCTTTGTTCTTCAGTTCGTTTTCCCTTCTGGTCTGGATCCTGGGCCATTTTTACGTTCACTGGGGAGCTGAGCGAGCGGACATGCGGCCGGGACGGCCGCCAATTGGGCTTTCCACGGAGCGTCGCGGTGGTGCGCTGGATTGGGACGGCGCGGGATGCGTGGTTAGGAGTAGTTTTGGAGGTGACGCGGTTTGCAGCCCTGGATAGGCCTCCAGACATTTTGGTATTGCATGTGGGGGGGAATGATTTGGGATCCCTGACATTCGGGAACTAATGTAGCATTAAATAGATTTTTTTGCGTTTATGGAGGTCATTCCGGGTATGGTCATTGTCTGGTCGACATTTGTGTTGCGGCACCACTGGGAGGGGGGGCCCGCTCTGTGGAAAGGTTGAAATAAGCGGGGTTAAGGTGAATAGGTCGGTTGGTAACTTGGTGGCCAGGAATTTGGGGGGGGTGGTCGTCAGGCATTGGAGTTGGAGTCTGGCGTGGAAATTTTTGGCGGTCAGATGGCTACATCTGACTGCTTTTTTGGTTTTTGGACTTTGGTCTGGGCCTTCAAGAAGGCATTGAGAGAGCCCTGGGCCTGGTGGGGGCCTCGCATGCATGAGGGTTCATGGCATGCTCGTGGTGGCGGCGATGGTTCTTGGAATTGGACGAGGAGATACGCTGAGGGAGTCATTCGGGGTATGATTCCCTCATTGGGGTTTTGGGGAATGATGAATCGACCTGGCGAAGGGGTGGGCTTTGCAGGCTGGAATTCCTGCAGAGCAAAATGGGTGAGCCATATTGTATGGCTTTAGGACCCCGAGCCAGTGGAGTACGGCTGGGGGTAAATGGTGGTTTGGTTCCTTCGGGGATTGGTGCCAGGTCGTGGTTGGTTCCAAGGACCTCTCCCCATCTGGTTTTGGGGGTTTGGGAGTTAATGTTTACAGTTCTTATGGAAGGTATATATGTTTTTTTATGTTCATATTTTATAATATATTATTATATATTTATTTTGTGGGTTATATTTATTATATATATATATATTTTTTTTATATTTTTTACTTATATGTTTGTATTGTATAAACGGGTGTGCCTTAAATTGGATTGGTGTATTTCGGGGTCACCGGGGAAGTTTTTTTTATCCGGTGGGGGAGTAAGTTTGGGGAAGGGGCCGGGTGCCAGGTCGACGGCAGGATCGGATTGGGGACGGCCAAGGGGGTTTTTAGGGAAGGGGGCTGCGGAAGGGGGGGGGGAATAGGGGTAGGCTTTCTGGAGCAATTCCCCAAAGGGAGCAAGGGTGTTGGGGTGGGGGGTTTTTCCAGTGGCTTCGGCCGGGGGTTTTGATGGCTACTTAAGGCAGGGGATTAGGGTTTGGGATGGGAATTGGGGTTGGGGGGTTTGGGTGGTTCCCGCGTCAAAGAGTTGCCATTTGAGGACAAGGACCCCAGGTAGTCTGAAAGGTGGAGCCTTCCGGTCCACTGGGGTTCCAAACCCTGATCTAGGTGGGGGAAACACCTAAGAAATGTTTTGCCTTTTTTAATTTTTAAAAATATATTTATTTACAATTTATGTTATTTGTTTTTGTGTTGGGCTGAAGTTAAGGGGTTTTGGCTTTTTTTTTTGGCTGTTGAACCCGTGTGGGTTTTTGCCAAAACCCGGTTGTGGTTACATCCCCAAAGGTTTGGTGGGGGGGGGGGGGGAGGATGTTTTTTGGGGGACAGGTATCCAGCTGTGTTTTGTTCCTGGGTCAAAGCAGACAGGGGGGCCAATGCAATGACTCCAATGGCGAAATCTGTGGCGGGGAAGCAGTGATAGGCCCTTGTTCAAGGGGGAATTGCAGCACAGGCCAAGCCCAGGCTGAGCAGGTGTAAAGGGGACAAGCGAAACCTCAGAAAGAACTCACCGGAAAGCAGGCAGCGGGCTCCTTATGGCACTGCACTAAAGTTTTGGAACCAGGGTGAGAAAGTGGCCAATGTTTAACGGATCCATGGGGGCCCTGATGGTAAACCCCGCTCGGTAGGATGGAAGCGTACCCGGGGGAGGTCGTCAGGGAAGCTTTCCCCAGGACAGATGGTCGGAAGGGGACAATGGAGGGGTTCTCATTTCGAACAAGGGTGCCGGACTCGGGGGCAGCCCTAAGGGCCATGGTGGATAGAGACCCTGAGAAGTGGGCTGTTCTTACAGCTTCTGATAACACTAGTATGGTTACTGAGACAAACCAGGGGCCTCTTGCTTATGCGAGACCCAAGATAGTGAAAACACTGCCCAGGGGGCACAATGCCAAAGTAATTGGTGTGTGTAAGCAGCCTACAAAGTCTGATAGCGCTGGTAGTAGAGTTGTCAATAGTAACCCTGTGGATGTCAGCATGCGGGCTGTGGTTGATGACATCCTTGGTGCAGAGCGTGCATGGGGTGTGCCACCGGTAAAAACTAGCTATGACCAGTCTGTTGCCCGTTATAGGGTGAATGCATGGGATAAGCCTACAGTTATGTATGTGACCAATGTTGTCTCTGCCCTTAAGGAAGTAGGGAAGACGTTGCCCCAAAATAGGAGCTTTGACCCCGGAGGGAGCCTGGGCAATGTGAGAAAGCCCTACGGCCTTTATCAGAGGGGAGGGATATGTGACAAAGTGACCGCTGGTAGTTGCATGATCCTGCCACTAGAGGGTCTATGGCCGGAGACCTTCTATAGATGCGCCACCGAGGAACTGGGCTCGGGGGGGAAAAGCCACCTATTTTGTGTCAGTGTTATATTACTGACACTTACGGTAGCGGCTAAAATAGCTTCAAGGCAGCTAGGTATGGGGTGGCTTTTCCGGGCCAGCTATAGTGTCAGGTGGGTGGCTGTCCCCGCATTCCAGGTCCCTGGGTTCAAGCCCAGATATTGGACATCTCTGGAGGCCTATAAAAGCCTAGTTCTCCAGGTGATCGGGGGGCATGGCTGTTACCCGAAGGTGTGAAGCAGCAGAGCTGAGACAGAGCTCTGGCCCCCAGAGGCTACAGGGAAGCCTAGGACACAGTGTGGAAACTGTATTTTTGAGGGGCTGTGCAATAGGCACAGACCTCGGGACAGAGAGGGACTCTGTAAGTAAGTGGACAGACGGCCAAGGGTTTTATTTTATGTGCTTGTTTTGTACACTGTGTGCCTTAATAAAGTTGGCTGAAGCCATAAAGAGAAGCCTAGTGTCGGAGTGCCATTATCGTTCCACCCAGGACGGCGATCCAAAGCGAGAAACCCCCGGGACGGACCAAGATGGCGTCCCAGAGCTGAGCGGCAGCTTACATAGGCTTGACTTATCTCTGGCAGAACAAGCTGCAAACTGCCAGATTTTGACATTAAATGCTCTGGAACAGCTGTATCTTACAGAATAAGGGACACAGCACTGGAAACAGCAGGTCTGTCACTAGCTTGCGCTGTCATCAACAAGGAAAACATATCCTATGTGATAGGCTCCCTTTAACACTCTTGACACAGCCCTGCCTATTCATTTTCTTCATAAACTCATTCAAGATAAACTGTTATACTATAACAATGTATAAAATAAATATGTTTTAGCCTTATTTTTTGTAAAGATCTAAGGTGGGTTTCCTCCTCATTGTACAGTGATTTTTTCTGCAATTTGAATCATTCAGAAATGTCTGACCGCACTGATTTGTGGAGTATATTTGGTAGATATGCTTTAGTATTGTGTGCTTTAGAGTTTAGTTGACATTGTTGTCACTGCAATTGAAATCTAGGTACGTGGTTTATTTTCTGTTTAGTAAGACATAATGCTAAGGTAGATCAAAAATTCAGAACTAATGATAAGAATTAACATAGTGGTGAAAATGTACTAAAATTCATTGATGATACATGGTATATAAATTATATTTTTATATATTATATATTATATATTTTTATATTATATATATATTTTTATATAATTAATACTATAATTTTAATGTATAGATACTATACGATAATAAAATATATATTGGTATGTAGATAGATATATAGATACTGTAAAAAAAAAATTATATTGAATAATAGATTACTGTAGATAGATAAAATAGATTGATGAATAGATACTGTAGATAGATAAAATATTAGTGTGAATGACTGGATAGATATAGTAGAATAGATTCTATAGATACGATAGATAGATAGATAGATAGATAGATAGATAGATGCTATAGATACAATCAATAGATAGATAGACACGATAGATACGGTAGATGCGATAGATAGATAGACACGATAGATACGGTAGATGCGATAGATAGATAGATAGATAGATAGATAGATAGGATAGAATAAAAGGGAGATATGATAGGATAGATAGATAGATAGTAAAGATATAGATAGATAGAAAGGGATAGATAGGATGTAGATTGCTTAATAGATAGATAGATAGATAGATTTTGAACACACCAATTTGTATTTTCTTCATTGCTTTGTAGTGCCAGGATGTTTCTATAAACAATGTCAGCAGAAGAGAGTTATTTTAGCAGAGTCAATTAGTATTATTATTATTATTAGTTATTTTTGAGCACCCTTGGTTCCAGAGCGCTGTACATTCGGGTTTCATACATAACATAGGTCAAACAAGTACAAAGGTGACAAATTATTAACTAACAACTGGTACAGAAGGAGAGAGGTCCCTGCCCGTGAGGGCTTACATTCTAAAAGGAAGGTGGGAGGAGACAGAAGGTAAGGGGCAGACATGTTTGTGGAGGGTGTAGTGACAGCAAGGATTATTGTTGGTTATAGGCAATCCTGAAGAGCTGGGTTTTCAGGTTGCTTTTGAGGCACGTGAGAGTGGGGGACAGTCTGAGGTGTTGTGGCATTGAGTTACAGAGTATGGGAGAAGCACAGGAGAAGTCTTGGAGACGGTTATGTGAGGAGTTGACTCGGGGAGAGCAGAGAAGTAGGTCCTGTGAGGAGCGGAGATTGCATGAGGGGAGATATCTGGAGATTAAGGCAGATATGTATGGAGGAGAGATGATATGGAGAGCCTTGTATGTTTCAAAAGAAAAAAACAAGCAGGGCCTGGACAATAGGTAGGCAAAAGTAGGCAACTGTCTAGGGCGCCACCTCATTCCAAGCAGGAAAGGGACACAAGCAGGTATGGAGTGTGCTAAATTTTTCATTGGGGCTGAGGCACTATATGCCTTATTTGCCTAGGGCACCAGAATACCTTCTCACAGTCCTGAAAACAAGCATTTGTCCATCTATGCTACAGTGTCTTTTCTCTCACCAGCATGTCACTTTTCCTTGAATTCATCCTTATCAGCAGAGATCAATACAAGTAGAATGTTCCAATCTATAGACTTAAATAGAAAACAGCAGCAGCACCAGTATATAACAAAGTGATTTTAATCACCCAAAGTATCAGTCATGCAGCAGACTTGTACTTTCTACTAGGGTGGTTTAGTATGTTTTTGGGGATTTTCCTCATGTTTCAGGAAAATAGTTAAGCATGAGATTTATATAGAAGATAGAATTGTCCATTTGCACAGAAAAGTATCATCTTTGTTGCAGTATAATTAAGTTTTTAATTAAATAAGTATACTGTTAATTTAGACTACAGCATTTCATTGTGAAGGCAGTAATTACACCACCCACACGCACTGGCAACACTATCTTGGGTCGGGGTATCATTTTGTTATGCGTTGCCTATAAGATTGGCAAAATGACATTGCACGGATTGCTAATTTGATTCTTCTACTTTTGCTTTAAATTCTCAAAATGGACACAATTATAAATAATGGTGTAAGAATGACAATGTGCAGATAAAGCCAGGTGTGTCAGTTTAATAATACATTTGGCAACAGTCTTGGCATATTAGACTGAATTGTTATTCTCGGTATTTTGTGCCTGAAAAAACCTTAAAGGGCTTCTCTAACTCCCCAACTCCCCTTTTTTAACTTTAACTCTGGCTTAAAGAATGAGAGAAAAAAAAAATAATCATACATACCTCTTAATTCATGATTGTCCCAGCAATGTGCTTTCTGATCCTCTTTGACGGTCTTCGGTTGTTTTCCAGCTTGAGCTGAATGAAACATCCAACCAATGTTTGTCACTTAATTAAGTGCAAAAAATCCAGCAGGATAAAATGCACAGTACGCCCCGCAATTAAGACAGGTGTTCGGGAGTCGCGCTGATACATGCGTACTCCCGCCGCACGGGTGGTGCTAGTGAGCGGCAGACCGCGCCGGCCCCCAATAATAATCCGCGATACATGCAACATGTGCAATTGACTTTCCATTTGTTGGGCCGATCAGCAATACGATCGTATTGAACCTGAGGTGAGGAGAGTGGAGGCAATAATCCTTTCTCCATGAACACATGTGGTTACCATAGTGATTGGTGGCATTTCATTTCCCATCGATTAGAAAGTGAAAGTAACGACTCGTTATCACTGGCGAATGCACCCAAAATTAAATCATTTTGAGCATGCCCTAACATGAATGCGACAGTGACTTTCCATTTGTTGAAAGACAACAAAAGACCAGCGAAGAGGACTGGGAGGCGCATTGCTGTATTGAACCTGAGGTAAGAGGTGAGTGTGTTTTTTCTTTAGAGTCAGATAATCCCTTTAACTCCAGAACACATGTGGTGCTACCATTGTGAGTTGTTTTGTACCCTTTGATGTGCCCATTTTAAAATCTCCCATATACGATTAAAAAGTGCAAGTAACACGTTACTTCCTTTTTGTTATGCACTTCGATTACTGACCGTGTCCCTGTAGACTTTATTTTCTGAGGTCAACACTGACACTTATTCTTAGAACAGTTTTTATTCTTAGAACAGTTATTTTATGCACGGAGCCCATAATTCTAGCATAACTATAATTGAACAGTATGCCATAATTTTTTTACTTCGGAGAAATAGAGGAATCCACAAAAATAATAAAGGAAAAGGAAGGACACTGCCAGGTGTGAATATAATAAATCTAGAAACAAAAATAGAGAAAGAAGTAACATCCTACCAAGTGGTGCACACTCATAGGTGATAATGAAATGGTTTTTATTTTAGCAAATTTTCATGTTTGTTTATGTACTAAAATTACATAAACATCGGGGCGCTTTCTTAACAGTAAGGCTTTGTTCACACGGCTTATTTTGGGCTGTATCTCGCGCCATAGTGCACGAAATACGGGGCGAGATACGTCCCAGTCATTACGGTTATCCACAGTTCTCATAGAGAACTATGGATTATGTCTCCTCTCCCTGCTCGCACAATACCATCAGCGGGGAGATAAGTGACATGTCAATTAGTTACGGTGTGTATGCGCCGAGAATAAGGAATGTCTATGGGGCCGGAGGGCTGCCGCCCCCCCGCCTCGCCCCTGCCCCCCATACACATGGCATAATTACGGGGCGAATTACGTCCCGCGATTAAGCCGTGTGAACTCAGCCTGAGAGTATGTTCACACAATGTATTTGCGCGTTGTACTTCGGGGGCGTAATTGCACTACAATGAGCTCAAAACATGCTCTGCCAATATAGTAAAATCATAGCACTCATTGAATAAGCAGGAACCCGAGAGAACACAGTGAGCCCCTTACACATTTAAACATGATTGGATTAAGTGAATAACTAGCTGGAGCTGCTACGTTTCAACTGTCTAGAGCTTTCATGCTAGAACTTGGGGCCAAATATATGAAAACTGTCTAGGGCTAAAATTCCCTTTGTTGTCCATAGCAACCAATCAGAGCACCCCTCTCATTTCATATAGTGCTCTGCAAAAATGAGAGGGGTGCTGTAATTGGTTGCTATGGGAAACAAAGTGCGTTTTAGACCTAGACAGTTTTCATACATGTGGCCCTTGGTGTCAGTCTGAGATCACAGATTCACCAATAACTTAAATGGACTGTCCAGTGTAAAATGTAATAAACAGCTACTAAGGCCTCATAAAATAAAATAAAAATAAAAAAAACACTCATCTGACTCCTCACCTTCACTAAAGCGTTGGCTCTTCCTGGTCTTCTGTTTACTTTCTGTCCTCTTCTGAATAAAACGTCACCTCTGCAGCCACTGATTGGCTGACATTTACTTGCCTCTGCTTACATTACCATTCAGAGCTGTTCTCTTTCGAGCAGTGATATAAGAGACTGGCATGTGACCAATGCAGCCAAACAGTGACTGCAGTGATGATTTCACATAAACACAAGACAAAGGAGAGACAGCTCTAAAACCGAGGTGAGAAGGAAGGTGAGTATGTTGTTTTTTTTAACAAATTTTTATTAGTGTTTCCAGTATGCATTACAGTCAGATAGTTTAAAATTATCTTACATGTCTTACATGTCAGTAAATTTCAAGTTGTACGAGTAAATACTTTATAACTAGAATGATCATAATTTTGTTTTTCTTAGTCAGTGGTAGAAACCCAAGTTTAACATTTATTTTTTTAATTTTATTGGGCAATTTTTAGATGAACTGAATAACCCCTCTAATATTTTTAAGGTAGCATGTTCATGTTTTATTGACATATATTTGGTTTGGTATGGACATTAATCACCATCTTGACATCTTAAGGCTATGTTCACACGGTGTATTGTGGCGTGTATAATACGGGCCGCAATATGCCGGGTGTTTTGGAGCAACGTGCTGATCAGCATGTCTTTCCAAAGCACAGGGGGCCAGCCCCATAGACATTCATTGTCAGCGGCGTGTATTCGCCGCTAACCATTGACATGTCAGTTATCTCCCCGCGTGTACAATACGATCGTATTGTACTCATGGGGGTAGGACCATAATCCATAGCTCTCTTTGAGAGCTATGAATTACCGTAACCGCGGCGCGCATTTTGCTGCGTATATCGCACAATCCGCGGCGAATTGCGCTCCAAAATAAGCAGCGTGAACATACCCCAACACTGAGTTTGCTCCTAAGCTCTTAAGATATTATTGCTGAGGAGTAAACAAGGCCCCGAAAAGCTCTTGTTAAATTCTTGAGAGTTTGTGATTAGCATAAGAGGTGAAAACAATTCTTCATACTTTTGTAAACCAATCTCCCTTTCTTTTAAACTACTTAAAAAAATAGACATTAGCTTTCTGCATGTTGAAAGTTGTGAAGAGGAGAAAAAAAACAGGAATCATGCTCCTTCGTTCCTCCATTCATTCAAAGAAAGGTTCATACAAAACGAATGCCGCATATTAAGAAAATTAATGATGTGGCAGAATGAAGCTTGGCATCCTTAGTGGCTCACACTTCCCAAGATAAATTGTCCAGTGATTAAAAGGCGTTGCTAAGTGCACTGGTATACCGGCCATAAAAAAACCAAGCACAAGATGAAATGACAGAGTCCAAGAATTTGGATGCAAAAAAGTAGTTCTTTGTAATAGACAAAAATCACGAGTATTAAATGGGATACAGACAAGTCAAGACTGACTCCATTTTATCACTTTCCATCTGACCTTTCTCTGCCCTGATAACAAGGCATTCACAATATTTATCAAGGGATATTTACAAAATGTTTCAAAAACCTTGTATAAATTGCACAGACAAATGTACAGCGTGGGCCATTTATATGGATACACCTAAATAAAATGGGTATGGTTGGTGATATCAACTACCTGTTTGTTGCACATTATTATATGGGAGGGGGTAAACTTTTCAAGATGGGTGTTGACCATAGTAACCATTTTGGATCCAACTTTATTTTTTCCAATGGGAAGAAGGTCATGTAACACATCAAACTTATTGAGAATTTCACAAGAAAAAACAATGCTGTGCTTGGTTTTAACGTAACGTTATTCTTTCATGAGTTATTTACAAGTTCATGACCACATATAAAATGTGTTCAAAGTGATGCCCATTGTGTTGGATTGTCAATGCAACCCTCTTCTCCCACTCTTGACACACTAATAGCAACACCACAGAAAAAATGCTAGCACAGGCTTCCAGTATCCGTTGTTTCAGATGATGCACATCTCATATCTTCGCAGCATAGACAATTGCCTTCAGATGACCCCAAAGATAACAGTCTAAGGGGGTCAGATCGGGAGACCTTGGTGGCCATTCAACTGGCCCACAACGACCAATCCACTTTCCAGGAAACTGTTCATGTAGGAATGCTCGGAATTGACACCCATAATGTGGTGGTGAACCATCTTGATGGAAAAACTCAGGGAACATGCCATCTTCAGTGCATAAAGAGGGCAACACATCATCATGTACCAATTTCAGATATCCAGTGGCATTGAGGTTTTCATTGATGAAGAATGGCCCCACTATCTTTGTACCCCATATACCACACCATAACATCAATTCTTGTGTCCCAACAGTCTTGGAGGGATCTATCCACTGTGGGTTAGTGTCAGGCCAATAGCGGTGGTTTTGTTTGTTAACTTCACCATTCACAAAAAAGTTTGCCTTATCACTGAACATAATGTTCTGTGTAAATGGAGGGTCCTCTTCCAATTTTTGTTTTGCCCATTCTGCAAATTCAGTGCGT
Source organism: Phyllomedusa bahiana (assembly GCA_025379985.1). Taxonomy (NCBI): domain Eukaryota; kingdom Metazoa; phylum Chordata; class Amphibia; order Anura; family Hylidae; genus Phyllomedusa; species Phyllomedusa bahiana. The sequence goes on from JAODAL010009097.1 coordinate 108,875, forward strand.
CGATCTGGGTCATCCTCGTTGAGATGCTGCAGCAGCTGGATTTTGTAAGGGTGCCATTTGTGAGTAGCTAATATCCGCCGAAGGGATGTTCAACTGATGCCATTCTCCAGTGACATGCGGCGAGTGCTGCGTCTGTGGGTCTCTTGCTGAATGAAGCTAGGACAGCCACTGATGTTTCTTCGTTTGTGACAGTTTTCTTGTGTCCACAATTTGGCAAATCCAACACTAAACCTGTTTCATGAAATCTGGCAAGCAGTTTGCTAACTGTAGAATGGGAGATGGGTGGTCTCGTAGGGTGTCTTGCATTGAAATCTGCTGCAATGACTCGGGTACTGCGTTCACCAGACATCAACACAATTTTCTTGACATCATAGGTAGACCTCAACTATGAGAGACAAAATGAGAAAACAAATCCAGAAAATCCCATTGTCTGAATGTATATGCAAATTATGATGGAAAATAAGTATTTTGTCACCTACAAACAAGCAAGATTTCTGGCTCTCACAGACCTGTAACTTCTTCTTTGAGAGGCTCATCTGTTCTCATTATCTGTAGTTATGGCCCCTGTTTGAACCTGTTATCAGTATAAAAGACACCTGTCCACAACCTCAAACAGTCACACTCCAAACTCCACTATGGTGAAGACCAAAGAGTCGAAGGACACCAGAAACAAAATTGTAGCCCTGCACCAGGCTGGGAAGACTGAATCTGCAACAGGCAAGCAGCTTAGTGTGAACAAATCAACTGTTGTAGCAATATTTACAAAATGGAAGACATACAAGACCACTGATAATCTGCCTCTATCTGGGGCTTCACGCAAGATCTCACCCCGTGTGGTCAAAATGATCACCAGAACGGTGAGCAAAAATCCCAGAACCACACGGGGGGACTTAGTGAATGACCTGCAGATAGCTGGGACCAACGTAACAAAGGCTACCATCAGTAACAAAAAAAAAGCCACCGGGGGTCAGATCCCGCAAAAGCAAAAGGGGGCCCCTTTAAGCCAAAAACGCCCGGGCCCCCCTAAGTTTTCTAGAGAAAAATGGTTTAACCAGAAAAAGTAAAAGGGAAATTTCATTTGGTCAAAAAGAAACCAAAAAAGGAACTTTTTTTAAAAATACAATGCGTATGTGGAGAAAAGAATCGAGTTTCATGTAAAGAACACCTAAACCCACTGTGGAAAACATGGGGGGGGCAACATAAATTTTTTGGGGGTGTTTCTTGCAAAGGGACCGGACCGAATGACCGTGTACAAAGAAAGAATTTAAAGGGGCCCTGAAACGTGAGAATTTTTTAGTGCAAACCCCCTTCCATCGCAAGGGGATTTAAAAAAGAAAAAAATGTCTTTCAAACATGACAATGATTTCCCCAAACACATTTTCCAGGGGGAAAAAAAAGGGGTGGGTTCGTACGAAGCATTTTTTAAGGCCTGGGGTGGCCGAGCCAGTTCCCCGATCTCAACCCCCCGAAAAAACCCTTTTGGGGATTTAAAAAGTCCCTGTTGCCCGTGACAGCCCCCAAAAAATCAGTTTCTTTTTTTTTGCAGTGAGGGGAAAAGGCCAACATACCAACAAAAGGGTGGGCCCAAATTTGTAAAGACTTAGGGTTTTTTCACACGGCTTATTTTGGGACTGATTTCACCCTATTGGCCCCACCGAAAAAGGGGCCCCCAATTTCGGTAAATCAGCCCCAGGAAAAAAAGGAAAATTTCCCCACTTAAAAATATTTTGGGAAACAAAAATAAATCCCTGGATCAACGACCCCTCCCCAGAATCCTAGTCACTAAAACTTGTTAAATTATCACGCTCCAGAAATTAACCCGACCTTTTTTTAACCTCCTTAATGAATTCACCAAAGACAATTTTTTTCAGGAGTCCCAAGCCTCAATGCCAAAAGAAAAAAAATCCCCTTTTTTTTATGTAGAAACCTTTTCCCAAAAAGTAGAGGGGTTCCCCCCCTTTTTTTGATTTTCAAATCCTGGGGATAAATTAAAACTTTTTGCGAGGGTCTCTAAAATTGGCCCTAAAAATATTTAAACATTATTTTTTTTTGTCCCCCAAACCGTCTTTTCTCTAAAATAAAAAACCCCAAAAAAAATTTTTGCCAATCTTTTTTTGGGGTTTTTTAGTCCCCCCAGTCCTTTTTTTTTTTTTTGTTGCCCGCCCTTTTTACCGTTCAAACTCCCACAAAGTCTTTCCTTTGCACGGTTTCCCAAAAAATGTACACAGTATTTCCCTGTGTGGTCTAACCAATGACCCTTTTATGATGGGAAATAAAGTTCCCAAAATGTGCTCTATCCCCCCTTTTAAAACAACCATGATTTCTAATTTCCCCTTTGGGTGCTGCGCCTTTAAAATTGGGTGCTACAGTTTTTGTTTACGTCCACCGGGGGCTCCCAAGCCTTTTCCCTGCACTTTTTACCCCTTTTTTTTCCCTTTAAAATTGTAATCATGTTATGTATTTTTTCCTTTCCCCTGTGCATAGGCCCTTCATTTTTCTTGTTTCGAAAAGTTAACTGTAAAAAAAAGCAGAAAGATGGGACTAAAGAAAAATGTAAATTGCAAAATTTCCCCCCGCTGATAGACCTCATAAATGTACTGGATGAAAAAATTCTGGAGAATTTAAACCCCAATAAATGTAGACGTTTTCCCTTAAAAAACCCAGTGTTACCGGGCACTAGGATGGGTTGGGGGGGGGAAAGGGGGGACTTTACTATTTTGTCCAAACTGTTTTAAAAAATTTGGGACCACTAAATTTTGGGGGAAATTTGGGGGCCTGTACCATTTTTTTTATTTATTTTTGCTGAATAGGGGTGTATTGTATTGCTATAAAAGAGTTATTGGAGCAGAATTTTTAATACCTGCATATTAGAAAACTGTATAATTTCCTATTGTATGTGTAAAGACATTATAAAGCCCTTTAAATAAATATTTCAAGCCACATGCACTATTTAAAAATTTTGATTAATTTTTCCCGTTTTGCAAATTTGAAATACTATTTATTTCCCTTTCGGACACTTTCAAAGTGTCAAGTTTAAGGGTACATCCACACGACTCCTGCCAAAATACTTGTCAGATTCTGAATCCTAAAACCACGTTGCTCGACGAGTATTTTGACGTAGTTTTCAATATGGATTTTAGGCTTGTTTTTTTTCCGTTGGAGCTACAGTCAAAAAAAAACATGTCCCAATTATCTCTATGAGGTTTGAACATGGATCCAGCATAAAAATGTTTGGGACGTGTTTTTTTTTACCTAAAATACGTCAGAAGAATGAACGTGTTCCGAGTTCTTTTGTAAAAACTCGGTTTTGAAATCCAACCTCAAGAAAATCATGTGGACTACAACTCGGATTTTCAGTTGAGATCTATGGGGATGGTTTACGGTCAGTTATAACAAACCTGAATCCGTGTCATAAACCGTCTGGAAATGCTTGTCGTGTAGATGGACCCTAAGCTCATGGCTACGGAGAGCCATAAAAAGACATTCAACATTTTTTGGCATGAAATATTGCTGTACACAATAAAAAGTGTCTATTATGTCTTGCAAGTTGTTTCAAATGTACTATGCTACATAGGCTATTTGATAAGCATGGCACAATTTGTGCCATTTTTACTTATTTTTTATGCATACAGTCTTAAACAACATCAGTTAATCTCCACTATATTACTTTTTAGTAAGGTCTTAGCTACATGGCAAGTCCTGCACAAAGGCTAAAGAACCCCAAGAAGGCAAAATTTTTCTTATGAACCATAAGATAATTTGCCTTAGATGCCTCTCCTGGCACACGATTATTTTCGGGAAAAAGGTCCCAAGGGGTTCTCAATCTCTTTTGACAACTCCCGGGTTGGCCTTTAAAAAACGATTTGCATCCAAGCTCAGACAAGCCCACAAAGGAGGAAAGGGAACCCCTGGTGGATCCCTGGGCATGGTGAGCCCTTAGGCATGGGTTTGGGCCTGGCGCTTTTCAGGGAAAAAAGGGAAAAAAAGTATGTTTTGTATGTTGGTTATGTTTCAGGGGGCTGAGGGGGGCCAAAAATCATTCCCTTGGTGGGCCCGAGAAAATCCCACTGGTGGGCCGCAATAATCAACAGCACGCGGCCCCATTTAAACAAAGTTGAGCCAATTCGATTTTAAAAGCAAGATTGTATAAGCCATGGCATAAATCCTATCCCGCACAATTTTTTTGGCCCCAACATTGGTTTTAAACCCCGGACTTTATCCAAGGTCGTACGAGAT
>JAODAL010009098.1:0-113086 GCA_025379985.1 Phyllomedusa bahiana
CCAGAATGCAGCACCAGGCTTGTCTTTTTTTCCCCCGCCCCTATACTATGCCTCTACCCTGTGTCAGTCACCGCAATGGTTGCCCCAAACCCGTAAAGGAAAAAGTATAAACCCGCACTCTCACCCATAAAGCTTCCACACGCTGCTCCTCCCACTCTCCCCCTGTCTCTGTCTATCGCCCTACCCTGCTCTCCCCCTGCTGATGATATCAGACTACATTCCTCAATCATCCGAACCCCCCATGCCGCCTACAAGATTTTTACAGTGCGGCACCAATTCCTGGAATATCTACCGCGGGCGTCAGGCCCCTTTCACAACCCTCACAGTTTTAAGAGGGCCCTGAAAAAAACCTTTCGGGCTGGCCACCCAAAATCCTAACTCTATCACACACATCGTTTACTCCCTGCACTGGGCACCACAGGCACTTATCTGTATATAGAATGTACAGTCTGGGTGGCAGGGTTTATCCATTTTTCATGTAAACCACCCCTATTTATGAAACCCTGGCCGGACCATTGGTAAACTTGGGCATTCTTACACGTACTTTCTTCACCATCATAGACTCTAATAGATCTCGTATAGCTCTCACGAGCAGAGGCATCACACCTGTGTGTCTCATTTGTATAGTACTTTAATGTGTAATGACTGTATGTTTACCCTTGAATTGTAAAGTGCGCGGAATATAGTTGGCGCTATGGAAATAAAGATTATTACTTATTATTATCTCAGTGCTGACGTGATCTCATTGCTATCGTGATCTCAGTGCTGACGTGATCTCAGTGCAGACGTGATCTCAGTGGTGACGTGATCTCATTGCTGTCGTGATCTCAGTGCCGACGTGATCTCAGTGCCGACGTGATCTCAGTGCTGACGTGATCTCAGTGCTGACATGATCTCAGTGCAGACGTGATCTCAGTGCTGACGTGATCACATTGCTGACGTGATCTCATTGCTGACGTGATCTCAGTGCTGACGTGATCTCATTGCTGACGTGATCTCATGCTGTCGGTGATTGATCCTCATTGCTGTCGTGATCTCTGTGCTGTCGTGATCTCAGTGCTGTCGTGATCTCAGTGCTGACGTGATCTCAGTGCTGACGTGATCTCAGTGCTGTCGTGATCTCAGTGCTGACGTGATCTCAGTGCTGACGTGATCTCAGTGCTGACGTGATCTCAGTGCTGACGTGATCTCAGTGCTGGCGTGATCTCATTGCTGTCGTGATCTCATTGCTGTCGTGATCTCAGTCCCTGATGTATCTCATTGCTGTCGATGATCTCAGTCCGATGTGATCTCATTGCTGTCGTGATCCTCATTGCTGTCGTGATCTCATTGTGCGTCTGATCTCATTGCTGTCGTGATCTCATTGCGACGTGCCCTCAGTGCTGACGTGATCTAAAGTGCTGACGTGATCTCATTGCTGATGTGATCTCAGTGCTGTGAAATCTCATTGCTGCGTGATCTCATTCCCTGTCGTGATCTCTTGCTGTCGTGATTTTCTTTGGGCTGTCCGGATCTCATTGCTGACATGATCTCATTGCTGTCGTGGACTCAGTGCTGACGTAAATCTAAATTGCTGACGTGTTTCTCATTGCTGTCTGATCTCATTGCTGTCGTGAACTCATTGCTGACTTTGATCCTTGCTGACCTGATCTCAATTGCTGTCGTGATCTCAGTGCCGACGTGATCTCATTGCTGACGTGATCTCAGTCCTAATGTGATCTCAGTGCTGATGTGATCTCATTGCTGACGTGATCTCATTGCTGAAGTGATCTCAGTGCTGATGTGATCTCAGTGCTGATGTGATCTCAGTGCTGATGTGATCTCATTGCTGACGTGATCTCAGTGCTGATGTGATCTCATTGCTGACGTGATCTCAGTGCTGACGTGATCTCAGTGCTGTCGTGATCTCAGTGCCGACGTGATCTCAGTGCCGTCGTGATCTCAGTGCCGTCGTGATCTCAGTGCCGACGTGATCTCATTGCTGTCGTGATCTCAGTGCTGACGTGATCTCAGTGCTGACGTGATCTCAGTGCTGACGTGATCTCATTGCTGACGTGATCTCAGTGCCGACGTGATCTCAGTGCCGACGTGATCTCAGTGCTGAGGTTCTCTTGGTCCCGGTGTGATCCCAGTCTTGACGTGCTGCACTTTGGATGCCCAATACATATCATGTCCACATTGTTATTTCTGCTCTGCAGACTAATCTTAGGGTTTTGTTGGCATCACTGAAGGCTTCATGTCACCAAGGCATCTGTGTCTTCGAAGAAGGGAGGCATCACTAGCAGGAGCTACAAGGGGTAAACTGCTTCACCACCGGGTGCCCACCAGATCAGAAATATTTACTCTTCCTGCACCAAAGCTATTGTTTTCTATTGATGATACAGAGCCCCCCAAGAGAAACAATAGTTTAGTGACATGCAGGTGAGTGGCTGGATGTCATTAAACTGGTGTTTGACATGATGCTGAGACTTCCTGCAGCTCCATCCCCCTCCTCCCTTCTCACCGCATGTAGAGTCACAGAGAGATAACCTGCAGCTCCATCCCCCACCTCCCCTCTTACAGCATGTAGAGTCACAGAGAGATAACCTGCAGCTCCATCCCCCACCTTCCCTCTTACAGCATGTAGAGTCACAGAGAGACAACCTGCAGCTTCATCCCCCTCCTCCCCTCTTACAGCATGTAGAGTCACAGAGAGACAACCTGCAGCTCCATCCCCCTCCTCCCCTCTCACAGCATGTAGAGTCACAGAGAGAGAACCTGCAGCTCCATCCCCCACCTCCCCTCTCACAGCATGTAGAATCACACAGAAAGAACCTGCAGCTCCAGCCCCCTCCTTCCCTCTCACAGCATGTAGAGTCACAGAGAGACAACCTGCAGCTCCATCCCCTCCTTCCCTCTCACAGCATGTAGATTCAAAGAGAGACAACCTGCAGCTCCATCCCCAACTCCCCTCTTACAGCATGTAGAGTCACAGAGAGACAACCTGCAGCTCTATCCCCTTCTCCCCTCTTACAGCATGTAGAGTCACAGAGAGACAACCTGCAGCTCCATCCCCTCCTCACCTTTTCACAGCATGTAGAATCACAAAGGACACCGGCAGCTCCCATCCCACCCAGCCTCTTTTACAGCATTGTAGAGTCACAGAGAGATAACCCGCAGCTCCCATTCTCCCCTCCTCCCCTCTCACAGCATGTAGAGTCACAGAGAGACAACCTGCAGCTTTATCCCCTCCTCCCCTCTCACAACATGTAGAGTCAGAGAGACAACCTGCAGCTCCATCCCCCACCTCCCCTCTTAACAGTCATGTAGAGTCCACCAGAGAGACAACCTGCAGCTTTTATCCCCCTCCTCCCCTCTCACAACATGTAGAGTCAGAGAGACAACCTGCAGCTTCCACTCCCACCACCTCCTCTCACAGGCATTTTATAATCACACAGAAAGAACCTGCAGCTTCATCCCCCTCCTCCCCTCTCACAGCATGTAGTCACAGCAGAGACCTAACCCGCAGTCCATCCCCCTCCCTCCCGTATCACAGCAATGTAGAATCCACAGAAAGAACCTTTCGGGTCCAGCCCCTCCTCCACCTTCACAGCTTGTAGAGTCAAAAGTAAGAAGACCTGCACTCCATCCCCACTCCCCTCTCACAGCTTGAGTGTCCCCAAAAGAGAAAACCTGCAGCTCCATCCCAATCCCCCCCCTCCTCACAGCAGTATCCACAGAGAGAAAACCTGCAGCTCCCTCCCCTTCCTTCCCTCTACAGCATGTAAGTCCCGAGAGAAAACCTGCAGCTCCACCCCCCCTTCCTTCTCTCACAAACATGTAGAGTCACAGAGACAAACCTGCAGCGCTCCACCCCCTCCTCCACTTCACACAGCATGTAGAGTCACAGAGAGAAACCCCCAGCCATCCCCCCACCCCTCTTACGCAGTAAAAGTCACAGAGAGATAACCTGAAACTCCATCCCCCACCCCCCTCTTACAGCATGTAGAGTCACAGTGAGAGACGCCGCAGCTCCATCCCCACCCCCCCCTCCCCAAACATTTTACCAGAGAGAAAACCGCGCTCCCCTCCCAACCTCCCCCCCTCCGCATGTAGGTCACAGAGAGAAAAAATGCGCTCCATCCCCCCCCCCTCACGCATCGAGTCAGGAGAGAAACCCAGCTCCTTCCCCCCTCCCCCCCTACAGCATGTATCACAGAAAACCCCAGCTCCCATCCCCCCTCCCCCTTTCCACGCATGATCACAAGGAGAACCGGCGCTCCATCCCCCTTCCTCCCCTCACAGCAGTAGTCACAAAAGACAACCTGCATCCATCCCCCTCCTCCCCTCTCACAGCATGTAGAGTACGAGGACAACCCGCAGCTCTACCCCCTCCCCCCCCCTAACTCAATGTAAGTCACGGGGAAACCCTTTTCAGCTCCATCCCCCACCTCCCCTCCATAGCTTTTTAAGTCACAAAAACAACCCGCATTTTTTATCCCCTCCCCCCCTCTACAGCAGAGGTCACAAGAGACAACCTGCACTCCATCCACCCCCCCCCTCCACACTGTAGTCAAGAGACAACCCGCAGCTCCAAACCCCCTCCTCCCCTTACGCCATGTAGATTTTACACAGAAAGAACCTACACTCCACCCCCCCCCTCCCCTCCACGCATTAGAGTCAGGAGACAACCGCGCCCCATCCCCTCCTCCCCTCTCACAGCTGTAGTCGAGAGATAAAACCGCAGCCCCCATCCCCCCCCACTCCACAGCATGTAAGTCACAGAGAGAACCGCAGTCCATCCCTCCTCCCCTCCACAGCATGTAGGTCACGAGCAACCCGCGCTCCATCCCCTCCTCCCCCCCTTTACAGCATGTAAGTCACAGAGAACAACCGCAGCTCCATCCCCCCTCCCCTCTCACGCATTAGATCACAGAGAGAAAACCGCAGCTCCCTCCCCTCCCCCCCTCTCACAAACATGTAAGTCAAGAGGACAACTCAGCTCCAATCCCCCCTCCCCTCCACAGCATGTAGTAAAGAGAGAGAACCCAGCTCCTCCCCCCCCTCCTCTCTCCCATGTAAAAATCCGAGAGACAACTGAACTCCATCCCCCTCCGCCCCCTCACCAATGTAGAGTCACAAGAAAAACCTGCAGCTTCATCCCCCCCCCCCCCTCTCACAACATGTAGAGTAAGAAGACAACCTCAGCCCATCCCCCCACCTCCCCCTTTACGCATGTGAGTCACAGAGAGACAAACCCGCAGCTTCATTCCCCCCCCACCCCCCCCAGCATGTAGTACACAGAGAGAAAACCTGCACTCCACCCAAACCCCCCCTCCACAGCATGTAGAGTTCACAGAGATAAAACCTCAGCTCCATCCCCCCCCTCCCCTCACAACATGCAAATCAGAAGAGAACCTGCAGCCCATCCCCTCCCTCCCCCCTCACACAATTTAGTCAAAGAGAACCTGCAGTTTATCCCCCCCCCCCCCCTCACACATTGAGTCACAGAGAGACAACCTGCACTTCTCCCCCCCCTCCCCCCCCTAAAAACTGGAGTCAGGGACCCCTGCGCTCCATCCCCCCAACCCCCCCCTTTTTTACACATGTAGAGCCAAAAAGAGACAACCCCGCAGCTTCATCCCCCTCCTTCCTCTACAGCATGTAGATCACAGAGAGACAACCTCACTTCATCCCCTCCTCCCCTATCACAGCATGTAGAGTCACAGAGAGATAACCTGCAGCTGCATCTCCCTCCTCCCCCCTCACAGCATGTCGAGTCACAGAGAGACAGCCTGCAGCTTCATCCCCCCCTCCCCTCTCACAAACAGTAAGGTCCCGAGAGACAACCTGCAGCTCCATCCCCCACCTCCCCTCTTACAGCATGTAGAGTCACAGAGAGACAACCGGCAGCGGCATCCCCCTCCTCCCCCTCTCACAGCAAAAGTAGAGTCACAGAGAGAAAAACCTGCATCTTATCCCCCCTCCCGTCTCACAGCATGTAGAGTCACAGTGAGAGACGACCTGCAGCTCCATCCCCCACCTCCCCTCTCACAGCATGTAGTGTCACAGAGAGAAAACCTGCAGCTCCATCCCATCCTCCCCTCTCACAGCATGTAGAGTCACAGAGAGACAACCTGCAGCTCCATCCCCTTCTACCCACTTACAGCATGTAGAGTCACATAGAGACAACCTGCAGCTCCATCCCCCTCCTCCCTTCTCACAGCATGTAGTCACAGAGAGAGAACCTGCAGCTCCATCCCCCACCGCCCCACACACAGCCTGTAGTCACAGAGAGACAACCTGCAGCTCCATCCCCCACCTCCCCTCTCACAGCATGTAGAGTCACAGAGAGACAACCTGCAGCTCCATCCCCCTCCTCCCCGCTCACAGCATGTAGTCACAGAGAGATAACCTGCAGCTCCAGCCCCCTCATCCCCTCTCACTGCAAGTAGAGTCACAGAGAGACAACCTGCAGCTCCATCCCCCTCCTCCCCTCTCGTAGCATGTAGAGTCACAGAGAGTCAACCTGCAGTTCTATCCCCTCCTCCCCTCTCACAGCATGTAGAGTCACAGAGAGACAACCTGCAGCTCCATCCACTCCTCCCCTCTCACAGCATGTAGTCAGAGAGACAACCTGCAGCTCCATCCCCTCCTCCCCTCTTACAGCATGTAGAGTCACACAGAAAGAACCTACAGCTCCATCCCCCACCTCCCCTCTCACAGCATGTAGAGTCAGCGAGACAACCTGCAGCTCCATCCACTCCTCCCCTCTCACAGCATGTAGTCAGAGAGATAACCTGCAGCTCCATCCCCTCCTCCACTCTCACAGCATGTAGAGTCACAGAGAGAACCTGCAGCTCCATCCCCCTCCTCCCCTCTCACAGCATGTAGAGTCAGCGAGACAACCTGCAGCTCCAGCCCCCTCCTCCCCTATCACAGCATGTAGAGTCACAGAGAGACAACCTGCAGCTCCATCCCCCTCCTCCCCTCTCACAGCATGTAGAGTCACAGAGAGACAACCTGCAGCTCCATCCCCCTCCCCTCTCACAGCATGTAGAGTAACAGAGAGATAACCTGCAGCTCCATCCCCCTCCGCCCCTCTCACAGCATGTAGAGTCACAGAGAGATAACCTGCAGCACCATCTCCCTCCGCCCCTCTCACAGCATTTAGAGTCACAGAGAGACAACCTGCATCTCCATCCCCCACCGCCCCTCTCACAGCATGTAGTATCACAGAGAGAAAACCTGCAGCTCCATCCCAATCCTCTCCTCTCACAGCATGTAGTATCACAGAGAGAAAACCTGCAGCTCCATCCCAATCCTCCCCTCTCACAGCATGTAGAGTCACAGAGAGAAAACCTGCAGCTCCATCCCCCTCCTCCCCTCACAGCATGCAGAGCCAGAGAGAGAACCTGCAGCTCCATCCCCTCCTCAAGATGACGCTTTCCTCTCCTCTCACAGCATGTAGTCACAGAGACATCCTGCAGCTTCATCCCCCTCCTCCCGTCTCACAGCATGTAGAGTCACAGAGAGACAACCTGCAGCTTCATCCCCCTCCTCCCCTCTCACAACATGTAGAGTCAGAGAGACAACCTGCAGCTCCATCCCCCACCTCCCCTCTTACAGCATTTAGAGTCACAGAGAGACAACCTGCAGCTTCATCCCCCTCCTCTCCTCTCACAGCATGTAGAGTCACAGAGAGACAACCTGCCGCTCCATCCCCCACCTCCCGTCTCACAGCATGTAGACTCACAGAGAGAGACGACCTGCAGATCCATCCCCCACCTCCCCTCTCACAGCATGTAGTACAGCTGAGAGAAAAACCTGCAGCTCCATCCAATCTCCCTCTCCACAGCATGTAGAGTCACAGAAAGAAAACCTGCAGCTCCATCCCCCTCCTCCCCTCACAGCATGCAGATGTCAGAGAGACAACCTGTCAGCTTACATTTCCCTCCTCCTTCTCACAGCATGTAGTCACAGAGAGAGAACCTGCAGCTCCATCCCCCTTCCTCCCCTCTCACAGCATGTAGTCACAGAGAGAAAACCTGCAGCTCCATCCCCCTCTCCCCCACTACACGCATGTAGAGTCACAGAGAAGACAACCTGCAGCTCTATTCCCCCTCCTCCCCTCTCACAAGGCATGTTAGTCACAGAGAGATAACCTGCAGCACCAACCCCCTCATCCACTCTATCACTGCAAGTAGAGTCACGAGAGAGGGACAACCTGCAAGCTCCATCCCCCACCTCCCCTCTCATGCATGTAGAGTACCCAAAGAGAGACAACCTGCAGTTCTATCCCCTCCTCCCCTCTCACAGCATGTAGAGTCCACAGAAGAGACAACCTGCAGCTCATCCCACTCCTACCCTCTACAAGCATGTAGTCAGAGAGACAAACTGCCAGCTCCATCACCCCTCCCTCCCCTCTCACACTCATGTTAGAGTCACACAGAAAGAACCACACAGGCCCTCCCCCACCCCCCCCTCTCAACGCCCTTGTAAGTCAGCGAGACAACCCGGGGAGTTCCCTCCCCCTCTCACAGTATGAGTCAGAGAGATAACCTGCAGCCCATTTCCCCTCCTCCCCTCCCAGCATGTAGAGTCACAGAGAGAACCTGAGCTCCATCCCCCTTCTACCCTCACAGCTGAGAGTCAGCGAGACAACCTGCAGCCCATCCCCTCCTCCCCCCTCAACCCTGTGATTCACAGAGAGACAAACTGCAGCTCCTCCCCCCCTCCCCTTCACAGCTTTTAAAGTCACAGAGACCAACCTGCAGCTCCGCCCCCTCCTCCCTTTCACGCATGTAAAAGTCACAGGAGACAACCTGCAGCTCCATCCCTCCCCCTCCACCATGTAGAGTAACAGAGGAGAACCTGCAGCTCCATCCCCTCCCCCTTCACAGCAGTAGGAAAAGAGAACACCTGAGCTCCATCCCCCCGCCCCACAGCAAATTTAAATCACAGGAAGATAACTGCAGCTCCATCCCCTCCTCCCCTCTCACAGCATGTAGAGTCACAGAGAGATAACCTCATTTCCATCCCCCTCCCCCGTCCCCACGCAATGTAGAGTACAGAGAGAACGTGCAGCTCCATCCCCTCCTCCCCTCTTACAGCATTAGAGTCACAGAGAGAACCTACACTTCATCCCCCTCCTCCCCTCTACAGCATGTAGAGTCAAAAGAGAGACAACCGCAGCTCCAGCCCCCATCTCCCCCTCTCCACAGCATGTAGTCAGAGGCAGCCGCGCTCCATTCTCCTCCGCCGACAGCAGTAGAGCAGAGAGACAACCCCGCGCTCCATCCCCCTCCTCCGTCTCACGCATGTAGAGTCACAGGAACACCTGCAGCTCCATTCTCCTCCTGGGGCCTCTCACAGCATGTAGGGGTAACGAGGACAACCTGCAGCTCCATTTCCCCCCCCCCCTCTCACAGCAGTGATTACAGAGAGAGAACCTGCAGGGTCCATCCCCCTCCGGCCCCTTCCAGCATTAGAGTCAGAGAGACAAAACCCGCAGCTCTATCCCCTCCCCCCTCTCACAGCATGAAAAGTCCCCCAGGAGACAACCTGCAGCTCCATCCCCCTTTCCTCCCTTTCAATGCATGTAGTCAGGAAGACAACCCGCAGCTCCATTCCCCTCCTCCCCTCTCACCCGATTGTAGAGTCAAGAGACACCTGCAGCTCACCCCGGCCCCTCCTCACAGCATGTAATCACAGAAGAAAACTGCAGCTCCATCCCCCTCCTCCCCTCTCACAACATGTAGAGTCAGAAAGAGACAACCTGCAGCTTAAAACCCCCTCCTCCCCTTCCAGCTGTAGAGGTCAAAAAAGAGAGAACCTGCAGCTTCATCCCCCTCCTCCCCTCTCACAGCATGTAGAGTCACAGAGAGACAAACTGCAGCTCCATCTCCCTCCTCCCAGCATGTAGAGTGAGAGAGACAACCTGCAGTTCTATCTCCCTCCTTCTTGCCTTCAATTGTGATTTTCTCTTTACCTTTGGTGACGAGTTTGGCCCCGAGATAAACGACGTCCACAAAGGGACAGAATTGACAATTTAAAAAAAAATGACAAATACTTTTTTCTCATTTGGTCACATGACAATACTTTATTATTATTATTTGGCAGATGACATGGCTTCCAGGTTAAAGGTTAGCTTCCTGTACAAATATACATCCAGCACACAAAACAAGCGGACAGGGCGGGAGCCCCCCGCGGCACTGCCCTTCCCAGGAGCGGATAGAACCACGACTGGGGCAAGAATCGCTCCGATCAAGAAGACACTCACTAGAAAAGCTTTGGCTCTGGTGGCTCCCATGATGCCCACATGGTATATTCTCAATGGGAGATTTCCCCCTCTGCTCATCGCTGCCCCCTGCGGAGTAATGCACTTTATATCAGCTGCCAAGAAGAGTAGTGGAAAGGGGGGACGACAACTGGTCTGGGCAGACTTCTGCTTTTGGGGGGGTTGAGAGGGCCCCCCCCATTCAGCTTTGGCACGCTTATCATACTGAGTGGAGAGGCCCTTTAAATGATGATGAATGCCAGAAACAGGTGCAGATACTGCTGAGAACAGACATTTCCCTCCCCTCTATATAAAGCCACATCTGCAGGTTTTTCTCACTCTCTGACATGAAATCAGAATAAACCTTCCCCGTTTTAGGTCAATTAGGAAAAGAAAATTTTTTTATTTGCCAAAAAGCAGAATAATGAGGGAGAATTTTTAAGGCATTTTTAATTACTTTTTGCAAAGTCAGCAGTTTCCATACACTAGGATTACTCTGCCTTTATACAATTTGGGACCGCCCATATGATGATGTCATGTCTTTGGAAGCTTCTGATAGGTTTATTGGCAACATCTGAGTTAATTAGAGACACAGCTGTGGATGTATTTTACACACACCAGAAACACACTACTTCTGTGTGCAACCTCATGGGAAAGTCTAAAGAAATCAGCTAAGATATCAGGAAGAGAATTGTAGTCTTGCACAAGTCTGTTACATCATTGGGTGCAATTTCCTGATTCCTGAGGGTGCCTTATTCAGCTGTACAAACAATTATACACAAGTACAAACAAGATGGGAATGTCCAGCCATCAAACTGCTCAGGATGGAGATGGGTTCTGTGTCTCAGAGATGAACGTGCTTTGGTCTGACATGTGCATATCAACCCAAGAACAAAAGCAAAAGACCTTGTGAAGATTCTGGCGGAAGCTGGTAAGATTGTGTCATTATCCACAGTAATACGACTACTGTATCAACATGGGCTGAAAGGCCGCTCTGCCAGGAAGAAGCCATTACTCCAAAAGAAACATAGAAAAGACAGATTCATGTTTGCAAATGCACAGGAACAAAGACCTACATTTTTGGAGACATGTCCTGTGATCTGACGAAACTAAAATTGAACTTTTTAGCCATAATGATCATCGCTAAATTTTGGGGAAAAAGGGAGAACCTCAGAAGCCTAAGAACACCATCCCAACTATGAAACACGGGAGTGGCAGCATTATGTTGTGGCTTTGTTTTGCTGCAGGAGGGACTGGTGCACTTCAGAAAATAGATGGCATCATGAGGAAAGAAGATTATGTGGCAATACCGACCCAACATCTCAAGACATCAGCCAGGAAGTTACAGCTTGGGCAGAAATGGGCCTTCCAAATGGACAATGACCCGAAGCTACTGCCAAACTGGTTACAAAGTGGCTTAAGGAGAACCAAGACAATGTTTTGGAGCGGCCATCACAAAGCCCTGATATCCATCTTATTGGAAATTTGTGGACAAAGATGAAAAGGCAGGTGTGAGCAAGGAGACCTTCAAACATGGCTCAGTTACACCAGTTCTGTCAGGAGGAAGGGGCCAAAATCCCTACCAACTACTGTGAGACGCTTGTGGAAGGATCCAAAACGTTTGACCCAAGTCCTACAGCTTAAGGGCAATGCTACCAAATACTAATGAAATGGATGGAAACTTCTGACTTTGCAGAAAGTAATACAAACTCTCCCTCATTATTCTGGCATTTGGCAAATAGAAATAATTTTGGTTCCTAATTGACCTAAAACGGGGAAGGTTTATTCTGATTTCATGTCAGAGAGAGAGAAAAACCTGCAGATGGGGATTTTTATATATTGTGGATGGAAACTTCTGGTGTAACCTGTATATCCACAAGCTGACTGATGAATGATGGTGGTAGTTGTCCCATTAGGCCGGGGTCCACATAAGCAGCTAGTATCCTGAAAACCGCATAGCTAATATCATCGAGGGTAGGGGTCCTAATCAGGGGTCCCTCTTCTATGAACTCAAAATTGTCTTCAGGCTCTGCCATATCCTTCAAACACCTTATTACAATGGTGACAACCAAGCTCTGTTCAACAGTAAATGAGAGGTTGTCACGGCCCCGCCCCTTTACCCGGGTCACTGGATAGTAATGTGGCAGCATTCTGTTTTCATTTTATTTTTCATTGTCCCTTCATTATTATAATTCTGATGTTTAATAAGCATCGACTCACTTTACTTGTGTCAGGTTGAGGTCTGTCTTCTACTCCAGTCACTTCCAAAGCTGCAAACACAATTTGGCTGCATTGATGCCGCTTAGTTGTTAGGCTGCAGGACCTCACATTCCCTGCAGGGGGAACTTCCTCTGCTTGCTGTAAGTGACTAGAGTCATCTCCTACTGCAGGTAGGAGCCTTCAGCCTAGAGGTCCGGGCATATGAGACATTTGGAGGGTTGATGTGTCACAGTATTCAACCTCCATTTAAACTTTTAGCATCATTTGCAACATTTACAAACTTTGCAAAAAAAAAATCAATCAAACAAGAACAATTTCAAAATCTCATCATAACTAAAATAAAAAGTGTTTTCTCCAAATTCAGCGCAAATTAAAGTCCCCACAGTCTCACAATTATGGGCCCCTTCATGACTGGCATCCTTAGCACTAAGTAAAGCCCCTCCTGCTGCACACGTGAAGAATAGACACCCAGCAGCTTCTGGCAGCGTCCTCATGGGCCTCCAGGTCACCTATATTCTCGGGCTAGTGTGATGTAGCCGCCTTCAAATACCTGAGATGGAAACTACAACATCTTCCAAGACAACTGAAACCGAGCCGTGGTGGACTATACGGGATGTATGGGGCTTGATGATGATCCCCCTATCTACAGTGATACATGGCGGGGGCTCGGTGATGATCCTCCTGTCTACAGTGATACATGGCGGGGGCTCGGTGATGACCCCCCTGTCGACCGTGAAGCATGGGGGGGGCTCGGTGATGCTCCTCTCTACAGTGAAGCATGGCGGGGGCTCGGTGATGATCCTCCTGTCTACAGTGAAGCATGGCGGGGGCTCGGTGATGATCCTCCTGTCTACAGTGAAGCATGGCGGGGGCTCGGTGATGATCCACACTACAAGGAAGCATGGCGGGGGCTCGGTGATTCTCCTCTCTACAGTGAAGCATGGCGGGGGCTCGGTGATGATCCTCCTGTCTACAGTGAAGCATGGCGGGGGCTCGGTGATGATCCTCCTCTCTACAGTGAAGCATGGCGGGGGCTCGGTGATGATCCTCCTGTCTACAGTGAAGCATGGCGGGGGCTCGGTGATGATCCTCCTGTCTACAGTGATACATGGCGGGGGCTCGGTGATGATCCTCCTGTCTACAGTGAAGCATGGCGGGGGCTCGGTGATGATTCCCTGTCTACAGTGAAGCATGGCGGGGGGTCGGGGATGAAACCACTTTCAACAGTGAAGACTGGCGGGGGCTCGGTTATGATCCCACTGTCTACAGTGATTCATGGCGGGGGGTCGGTGATGTTCCCCCTGTCTACAGTGAACCATGGCGGGGGCTCGATGATGATCCTCACTGGTCTACAGTGAAGGCTATCGGAGGGGGCTCGGTGATGATCCTCCTTTTTACAGTCAAGCATGGCGGGGAGTCGAGTGATGGTTTCTCCTGTCTACACGTGGAAGCATGGCGGGAGGGCTCGGTGATGATCCTTCTGTCTACAGGTGAAGCATGCGGGAGGCTCGGTGATGTCCACGCTGTTCTACATAGATAATGACGGGCGGGCTCGGTGAGGTCCTGACTAGTCTACTGTGAGCAAGGCGGGGGCTCGGTGATGATACTCCTTGTCCACAGTGAAGCATGGCGGGGCCGGTGATTGTACTCCTGTCTACAGTAATACATGGCGGGGCTCGGTGATGATCCTCCTGTCTACAGGTTGAGCATGGGCGGGGGCTCGGTGATGACCCCTGTCTACAGTGTAGCATGGCGGGGGGCTCGGTTTGAAGCTCCCCCGTGTCTACAGCAATCTGCCAATCTCCCGCTTTTAGCGGGGGGGTCCCGCTATTTGGGTCCCCCCCCCCCCGCCCTCCCGGCATAGTGGTCATTCCTTTCCCGCCACAGCAGGCAGCGGGGGATCTTTAAATGGCCGCGCAACAGAGTAGCGCTATGTCGCTAATCTTGACGGGCATTTTGCCGGGCCGATCCTACAGGCCGTGTGAAGCGGCCGCTGTGCTTTGCCTCTTCATCCGCCCGGGGTCTAGCTGTGCAGGGGAGGAGGCAGAGAGGGATCCCTCACCTCCTCCCCCCTCCCCCTGTTTTACAGCGCCGGCCGGGTTGGTATGCGCCGTACATACAGGTCAGCGGCGCAGGGGGAGGACGGCGGCTGTCATCACTTCCCCTGTGACGCGAGGAGATCAGGCAGGAGATGTTACGGAGCTGCTAGGAGCCTGGTGAGGTAAGTGGATTTTGAATATTTTAATTAGTTATAGTGGGAAACTACTGACTATCCAATGGGGCAACTACCTGGCTAATCAATGGGGATCAACTACATGGCTATCAATGGCGGCAACTACCTGGCTATCAAAGGGGGTATGGCAACTACCTGGCAATCACAAGGGGCATCTAACCGGCTACAAAGGGGGCATTCTACCTGGCTTCCCAAAGGGGGGCAAACTACCTTGCCTTCTAAAGGGGGAACTACCTGGCTAACAAAGGGGGCATCTACCTGACTACAAGGGGGCATCTTGTCTTTGGATACAATGGGGCATCTACCTGCCTTGTAAGGGGGCACTACCTGGTTATGGGGGCGTTCTACCTGGCTGTACGGGCATCTACCTGGCTTTCCTCCTAAGCATTATGCAGTTAGGTGGAGTGGGTGTGGGCCTTTTGAAGGGGCGTGGCACATCTAAAAGAATGGGCGGGTCCATGCAAGAATTTTTTTTTACCAAGCCGCGCACGCCGCGCCACCTCTTTCAAACTCTGCTTTTCCATTTTTTAACAGTTGGCAACTATGGTCTACAGTGATCTATGGCGGGGGCTCGGTGATGATCTCCTGCCTACAGTGAAGCATGGCGGGGGCTCGGTGATTCTCCTCTCTACAGTGAAGCATGGTGGGGGACTGGGTGATGGATCATCCTATGACATTGAAGCAGGCGGGGAGCTCGGTGATGATTCTCATGTCACCAGTGATACATGGCAGGGCTCGGTGATGATCCTCATGTTACAGTGAAGCATGGCGGGGGGGCTCGGTGATGATCCTCATGTCTCAGTGATACATGGGGGGGGCTCGGTGATGACTCTGCTGTCTACAGTGATGCATGGCGGCGGGCTCCGTTGATGATCTCCTTGTCTACAGTGATACTATGGGCGGGGGACATGGTGATATCCTCATGTCCTACAGTGATGCAGGTGGGGGCTTGGTGACGATCCTCATGTTCTACAGTGATGCAATGGGAGGGGCCTCGGTGATGATCCTCCTGTCTACATGAAGCATGGCGGGTGATCGGTGATGATCCCCTGTCTACGGTGAAGCATGGCGGGGGGGGCTCGGTGATGATCCTTCTGTGTACAGTGAAGCATGGAGGGGCTCGGTGTGAGATCCACCGTCTACAGTGAACATGGCGGGGGGCTTGGTGATGATCCTCATGTCTACAGTGAAGTATGGCGGGGGTCGGTGATGATCCTCCTTTCTAACAGTCAACATGGCGGTGAGCTCGGTGATGATTCCTGTCTGCAGTGAAGCATGGGCCGGGCTTCGGTGATGATCCTTCTGTCTAACGTGAAGCATGGCGGGGGCGCGGTGATGATCATCCTGTCTACAGTGAAGCATGGCGGGGGCTCGGTGATGATTTATCATGTCTACAAGTGAAGCATGACGGGCGGTCTCGGTGATGATCCCACCTATACAGTGAAGCCATGGCGGGGGCTCGGTGATGATTCCTTCTGTCTACAGTGAAGCATGGCAGGGGCCGGTGTGATGTTCCCCGTCTACTGTGATACAGGGCGGGGGCTTGGTGATGATCCTCATGTCTATAGTGAAATGTATGGCGGGGGCTCGGTGTGATCCTCTTTCTACAGGTCAAGATGGCGGTGTTGCTCGGTGATGATCCTCCTGGTATACAGTGTAGCATGGCCGGGGCTCGGTGTTGATCCCCCTGTCTATGGTAAAGCATGGCGGGGGCTCGGTGATGATCCTCCTGTCTACAGTGAAGCATGGCGGGGGCTCAGTGATGATCCTTCTGTCTTCAGTGGAAGCATGGGGGGGTCGGTGATGATCCTCCTTGTCCTACTGTGAAGCATGGAGGGGGCTCGGTGCTGATCCTCCTGTCCACAGTGAAGCATGGCGGGGGTCGGTGATGATCCTCCTGTCTACAGATGTATACATGGCGGGGGCTCGGTTGAATGATTCCTCTGTCTACAGTGACGCATGGGGGGGCTCGGTGATGATCATCCTGTATACAGTGAAGCAGGGAGGGGCATCGGTGATGATTCCCCCTGTCTACAGTGGAAGCATGGCGGGGGTCGGTGAGACCCTCAGTTCTACAGTGATTTCATGGCGGGGGGGGGCTCGGTTATGACCCTCCTGTCTAACAGTGAAGCATGGCGGGGCTCAAGTGATGATCCTCTGTCTACAGTGAAGCATGGCGGGGCGCGGTTGATGATCCCTCTTGTCTATAGTGATCATGGCAGGGGCTCGGTGATGATCCTCCTGTCTACAGTGAAGCTGGCGGAGCTCGTGATGATCTCTGTCTATAGTGAAGGCATGCAGGGGCTCGGTGATGATCTCATGTTACAGTGATACATGGCGGGGGCTTGGTGATAATCTCCAAGTTACAGTGAAGATGGCGGGGGCTCGGTGATGATCTTTCATGTCTACAGTGAAGCATGGGGGGCTCGGTGAGATCCTCCATGTTCTACCAGTGAAGCATGGCGGGGATCCGGTGTGATCCCTCTTCTTAAGTTGAAGCATGGCGGGGGGCTCGGTGATGACCCTCATGTCTACCGTGTGTACATCGGCTGGGGCGCGGTGGATGTTCCTCATGTCTACAGCTTGAAGCATGGCGGGGGCTCGGAGATGATCCTCTTTCCTCAGTGAAGCATGTTGGGGACTCGGTGTGATGATCCTCCTGTCTACAGTGATACATGGCGGGGCTCATGGTTGATGATCCCTCTGTCTACAGTGATAAGCATGGCCGGGGCTCGGTGATGGATCCCCTGTCTAACAGTGAAGCATGGCGGGGGCACGGTGATGATCCCCCGGTCTACAGTGATACCATGCCGGAGGGCTCGGTGATGATCCCTCTGTCTACTGAAAGCATGGCGGAGGGCTCGGTGAGTGATACCCCTGTCTACAGTGAAACTTGGCGGGGGCTCGGTGATGGTCCTCCTGTTCTACAGTGAAAGCACTGGCGGGGGCTCGGTGTGGATCCTCATGTCTATAGTGAAGTCTATGGCGGGGGCTCGGTGATGATTCCTCATGTCTATAGTGAAGTATGGCGGAGGGGCTCGGTGATGTTCCCCCTAGTCTACAGTGAAACTTGGCGGGGGCTCGCGTGAATGGTTCCTCCTGTCTACAGTGAAGCATGGGCGGGGGGTTCGGTTGTGATCCCCTGTTACAGTGATGCATGGCGGGGGCTCGGTGATGATCCCCTGTCTACAGTGAAGCATGGCGCGGTCGGTCGGTGATGATCTCCTGTCTTCAGTGAAGCATGGGGGGGGGCTCGGTGATGATCCTTCTGTCAACAGTGAAGCATGGCGGGGGGTCGGTGATGATCCCCCTGTCTACAGTGACATATGGCGGGGGCTCGGTGATGATCCCTTTGTCTACAGTGAAACACGGCGGGGGGCTCGATGATGTCCTCTGTCTTACCAGGAAGCATGGGAGGAGGGCTAGGTGATGATTACCCCTGTCTGCAGTGAAGCATGGCGGGGGCTTGGTGATGATCCTCTGTCTACAATGAAGCATGGCGGGTGCTCGGTGATGATCCTCCTGCCTACAGTGAAGCATGGCGGTGGCTCGGTGATGATCCTCTGTCTACAGTGAAGCATGGCGGGGGCTTGGTGATGATCCTCTGTCTACAATGAAGCATGGGGGTGCTCGTGATGATCTACTGCCTACTGTGAAGCTTGGCGGTGGCTACGGTGATGATCCCTCTGTCTACAGTGAAGCACTGGCGGGGGCTCGGTGATGATCCCCCCTGTCTACAGTGAAGCATGGCGGGGGCTCGGTGAGGATCTTCTTGTCAACAGAGAAGCATCGCCAGGGCACGGTGATGATCTACTGTCTCAAGTGAATCATTGCGGGGGCTCGGTGATTATCCTCCTGTTCTACAGGTGAAGCTGGCGGGGGCTCGGTGATGTTCCTCCTGTCGTACAGATGAAGACATGGCGGGGGCCGTAATGATCCTCTGTCTTACAGTGATACATGACGGGGGCTCGGTGATGATTCTCATGTCTACTGGACGCATGGCGGGGGCTCGGTGATGATCCTCTGTCTACAGGGTGAAGCATGGCGGGGGCTGGTGATGATTCCTCTGTCTTCAATGAAGCATGGCGGGGTGCTCGGTGGATGATCCTCGGCCACGGAAGCATGGGCGGTGGCTCGGTGATGATCCTTGTCTGCAGTGAAGCATGGGGGGGCTCGGGTTGATGATCCCCTGTCTACAGTCCCAGTGAGGCATGGCGGGTATGGGGCTCGGTGATGATTCTTCTTGTCTACAGTGAAACAGCATGCCAGGGCTCGGTTGTTGATCTCCTGTCTACAGTGAGATGGCGGGGGGCTCGGTGATGCTCCTCTCTACAGAGAAGCATGGCGGGGGCTCGGTGATGATCCTCCTGTCTACAGTGAAGCATGGCGGGGGCTCATAAGATCCTCTGTCCTACGTTGATACATGACGGGGGCCTCTGGTGATGATTTTCTCATGTCTACAGTGCGCATGGCGGGGGGCTCATGATGATCCTCCTGTCTACGTGAAGCATGGCGGGGCTCGGTGATGATCCCTGTCTACAGTGATACATGGCAGGTGGATCGGTGATGATCCTCATTGTCTACAGTGAACCATGGCGGGGGCTCGGTTGGAATCCTCCTCTCTTCAGTGAAGCATGGCGGGGGGCTCGGTGATGAGCCATGTATACAGTTGAAGCATGGGGGGGCTCGGTGATGATCCTCCTGTCTACTGTGAAGATGGCGGGGCTCGGTGATGATCCACTGTCTACAGTGATACATGGCGGAGGGCTCGGTGATGATCCTCCTATCTACAGTTGAGGCATGCATGAGCGGGGCTCGCGTGATGATCCCCTGTCTACAGTGAAGCATGGCAGGCGGGCACGGTGATGATCCCCCTGTCTTCAGTGAAGCATGGCGGGGGCTCGGGTGATGATCCATGTCTACAGTGCAAGCATGCCGGGGGGTCGGTGATGATCCCCCTGTCTACCGTGAGCATGGCGGGGGCACTGTGATGATCCTCATGTTACAGTGAAGCATGGCGAGGCTGGTGAAGATCTCCTGTTACTGTGTTACATGGGGGGCTCGCTGATGATCCCCTGTCTACAGTGAAGCATGGCGGGGGCTCGGTGATGATCCCATGTCTACAGTGAAGCATGCCGGGGGGTCGGTGATGATCCCCCTGTCTACAGTGTATGTACGCATGGCGGGGCACGGTGTGGATGATCTGTCATGTCTTCAGTGAAGCATTGGCGGAGGCTCGGTGAAGATCCTCCTGTCGACAGTGATTACAGGTGGGGGCTCGGTGATGATCCCCTGTTACAGTGAAGAGTCGGCGGGGGCTCGGATGATGATCCTATGTTTCAGTGATACATGGCGGAGGGCTCGTGATGTTCCTCCTGTCGTTAGTGATACATGGCGGGGGCTCGTGTTGATCTCCTGGTCTACAGTGATACATGGCAGTGGGCTGGTGATGGATCCTCATGCTACAGTAAAAGCATGGCGGGGGCTCGTTGATGATCCTCATGTTACAGGTGATACATGGCGGTGGGCTCGGTGTTGATCCCTGTCTACAGTGAAGCATGGCGGAGGCTGGTGATGATACTACTGTCTACAGTGATACATGCGGGGGCCCGGTTGATGATCCCCTGTCTAAGTGTTACATGGCGGGGGCTCGGTGAATGATCCCCTGTCTACAGTAAAGCATGGCGGGGCTCGGTGATCCCCTGTCTACAGTGATAAATGGCGGGGGCTCGGTGATGATCCTCCTGTTCTACAGTGAAGCTTTGCGGATAGGCTTGTGATGATCCTCATGTTCTAATGCGAAGCATAGGTGGGGTTCAGTGATGATCCTCCTCTCGTACAGTGATATTGGCGGGGGCTCGGTGGATGATCCTCCGACTCTACATGAAGCATGGCGGGGGGCTCGGTGATGAATCCTCTCGTTAAGTGATACATGGCGGGGGGCTCGGGTGTTGATCCCCCTGTCTACAGGTTGAAGCATTTTGGGGTGGGGGGGGGGGGCGGGGCCTCGGTGATGATCCTCCTGTTCTACAGTGATACATGGCGGGGGCTCAGGTTGATGATCCTCTGTTTTAAGTGATACATGGCGGGGCTCGGTATGATCCTCATGTCTACAGTGATAATGGCGGGGGTCGGTGATGATCTCCGTCCTACAGTGGAAGCCACGGCGGGGGGCTCGGTGATGATCCTCTGTCTACAGTGAAGCATGGCGGGGGCTTGGTGATGATCCCCTGTCTACAGTGAAGTACGACCGGGGCTCGTTGAAGATCCCCTTGTCTACGGTGAAGCATGGCGGGGGCTCAGTGATGATCTCCTGTCTACAGTGAGGCATGCCGGGGCTCAGTGATGATCCTCATGTCTACAGAAATACATGGCGGGGGCTCGGTGATGATCCCCCTGTCTACAGTGATACATGGCGGGGGCTCAGTGATAATTCTCATGTGTACTAGGAAGCATGGTGGGGGCTCGGTGATGATCCTCCTGTTTATAGTGAAGCATGGGGGGGGGGCTCGGTGATGATCCTCATGTCTACAGTGATAACATGGCGGGGGGCTCGATGATGATCTCTGTTACAGTGTACACATGGTGGGGGCTCGGTGATGATCCTCCTTTCTACAGTGAAGCATGGCGGGGGCTCGTTGATGATCCTCATGTCTACAAGGAAGCATGGCGGGGGCTCGATGATGATCCCCCCTGTCTACAGTGATCTATGGCGGGGGCTCGGTGATGACCCCTGTCTACAGTGAAGCATGGCGGGGCTCGGTGGATGTTTTATCCCCTGTCTTCAGTGATAAATGGCGGGGGCTCTGATGATGATCCCCCTGTCTACGTGAAGCATGGCGGGGGCTCGATGATGATTTCCCTGTTCTCAGTGAAGCATGGCAGCGGGGGCCTCGTGATGATCCCCCCATTACAGTGATACATGGGGTATTTTTTTGCGGGGGCTCGGTGATGATCCTCATGTCTACAGTGAGTGGCGGGGGCTCGGTGGTGTTCCTCGGTCATACAGTGATGCCATGGGCGGGAGCTCGGTTGATGATACCTCTGTCTACTGTGAAGCATGGCGGGACCTCGGTGATGATCCTATGTCTCAGTGATTACATGGCGGGGGTCTTGTGATGATCCCTCATGTCTATTTGTGTTATATGGTGGCGGCTCGGTGTGATCCCCCTATCTACAAGGAAGCATGGCGGGGGCTCGGTGATGATCCTCTATCTACAGGGAAGCATGGCGGGGGCTCGGCGATGATCCTCTGTCTACAGTGTAGCATGGGGGGCTCGGTGATGATTCCCTGTCTACAGTGAAGCATGGCGGGAGGACTCGGTGTTGATCATATGTCTTCTGTGAAGCATGGCGGGGGGCTGGGTGGGTGATTCCTCCTTGCCTCAGTGAGCATGGCGGGGGCTCGGTGATGATTCATCTGCTACTGTGAAAGCATGTGCGGTGGGCTCGGTGATGATCCTTCTGTCTACTGTTGAAGCTCATGGCGGGGGGCTCAGTGATGATCGTCTGTCTACAGTGAAGCATTGGCGGTGGGCTCGGGTGATGATCCCTCTGTCTACAGTGATATTACCATGGCGGGGGCTCGGTGTTGATCTCCTGTCTACCAGTGATACATGGCGGGGGTCGGTGATGATCATCTATCTACAGTGAAAGCATGGAGGAGGGCTCGGTGTGATCCTGTTACAGTGATTACATGGCGGGGGGCTCGGTTGATGATACCACCTGTCTACAGTGATACACTGGCTGGGGCTCGGGTTGATGATCCCCAGTCTACACTGAAAAGCTCGGAGGGGGCTCGGTGATGATCCCCCTGTCTTCACGTGGTGAGCACGGCGGGGCTCGGTGATGATTCCCCTGTCTACAATGATGCATGGCGGGGGCTCGGTGATGATCCCCTGTCATACAGTGACCATGGCGGGGGCTCGGTGTGATCCTCATGTCTAACAGTGAAGCATGGCGGGGGGCTCGGTGATGATCCGCATGTCTCAGTGATTATGGGGGGGGGGCTCGGTTGATGATTCTCCTGTCTACAGTGAAGCATGGCGGATTGGGCTCGGTGATGAATCTCCTGTCTTACAGTGATACATGGCTGAGGCTTGGTGATCTCCTCATGTCTACTGTGAAGGATGATGGGGGCTCTGTGATGTTCCTCTTGTCTACAGTGAAGGCATGGCGGGGGCTCGGTGTTGATCCTTCATGTTACAGTCGATTTATGGTGGGGGCTCGGTGATGTTCCTACTGTCTACAGTGAAGCCATGGCGGGGGCTCGCGTGATGATCTCCTTGTCTTACAGTGATACATGGCGGGGGCTTGGTGATCATCCTCATGTCTACCGTGAAGGATGGTGGGGGCTGGTGATGAGTCCATGTCTACAGTGATACATTGACGGGGGCGGGACGGTGATTGATTCCCCTTGTTTCAGTGATGAAGCATTGCCGGGGGCTCGGTGTTGATCCCTCTCTATACAGGTGAAGCATGGCGGGGGCTCGTTGATGATCCCCACTTGTCTCAGTGAAGCATGGGGAGGGCTCGGGGAGGATCTCTCTCTCTACAGTGAAGCATGGCGGGGGTACGGTTGATGATCCCCTGTATACAGTAAGGATGGGGGGCTCGGTATGGTCCTCCCTTGTCTACAGTGAAGCATTGGCGGGGGCACGGTGATGATCTCCCTGTTACAGTGAAGCTATGGCGGGGTGGCCCGTGATGATTCCTTGTCTACAGTGATGCATGCGCGGGGCTCGGTGGTGATCCCCCCTTTCTACAGTGTACCATGGCGGGGCTCGGTGATGTTCCCCTGTCTACAGTGAGTCATGGCGGGTGCTCAGTGATGATCCTCTGTCTACAGTGATATATGGCGCGGGGCTCCGGTGATGGAATCCTACCTGTCTCAGTGATATATGGCGGTGGCTCGGTGATGATTCCTGTCTAAGTGAAGCATGGCGGGGGCTCGGGTGGTGATCCTTCTGTCCTACAGCTGATAGCATGGCGGGGGGCTCGGTGATGATCCTCTTGTCTAACATTGAATGAAAGCATGGCGGGGGCTGGGTGTTGTTCCTGCTGTCTACAGTGAAGCATGTTGGGGGCTCGGTGATGATCCTGCTGTCTACAGTGAAGCATGGGGAGGGCTCAGTGTTGATCGTCTGTCTACGTGAAGCCATGGCAGGGGCACGGTGATGATCTCCTGTTTCAGGGATGCATTGCGGGGGCTAGGTGAAGATTCTTGTCTACAGTGATACATGGCGGTTGCGGGGCTCGGTGATGATCCTCCTATCTACGTGGAAGCATGGCGGGGGCTCGGTGATGATACCCCTGTCTACAGTGATTTACATGGCGGGGGCTCGTGATGATCCACCTGTCTACAGCGAAGCACCGGCGGGGGCCTCGGTGGATGATCCCCCTGTCATACAGTGAAGCATGCGGGGGCTCGCGTGATGCACTCCCCCTGTCTATAGTGAAGCATGCGGGGGTTCGGTGATGATCCCTTGTCTTACAGTGAAGCAAATGGCGGTGGGCTCGGTGATGTTCCTCAGGTCTACAGTGGAATACATGGGGGGGGCTCGGTGATGATCTCCTGTCTACAGTGAAGCATGGCGGGGGCTCGGTGATGATCTCCTGTCTACAGTGATACATGGCGGAGGCTTGGTGATCATCCTCATGTCTACAGTGAAGGATGCTGGGGGCTCGGTGATGATCCTCATGTCTACAGTGAAGCATGGCGGGGGGCTCGGTGATGATCCTCATGTCTACAGTGATTAATGGGGGGGGGGGGGGGCGGTGATGATCCTCCTGTCTACAGTGAAGCATGGCGCGCGGGCTCGGTGATGATCTCCTGTCTACAGTTGAAGATGGTGGGGCTCGGTGATGATCCCCTGTCTACAGTGATACATGGCGGTGGGGCTCGGGTGATGATCCTCCTGAAAGCATCCGCGGGGGCTCGGGTGATGATTCCTCCTGTCTACAGTGAAGATGGGCGGGGGCTAGGTGATGATCCCCCTGTCTACAGTGATACATGGCGGGGGCTCGGTCAGATGATCCTCCTGTTACGTGAAGCATGGCGGGGGCTCGGTGATGATCCACATGTCTACAGTGATACATGGCAGGGGCTCGGTGTGATCCCAGGTACAGTGAAAGCATGGGTGGCTCGGTGATGAGTCCAGCCTACAGTGATTTACATGGCGAGTGCTCGTTGAGTGATGCCTCCATGTCTACAGTGATACATGGCGGGGGCTCGGTGAAGATCCGCATGTCTACTGTAAAGCGCAATGGCGGGGGGCCCTCGGTGATGTTCCTCCTTGTTCATATGAATACCTGGCGAGGGACCTCGTTGATGATCCTCATGTCCACAGTGATACATGGCGGGGGCTCGGTGATGATTCCCCTGTCTACAGTAAAGCATGGCGGGGGGCACGGGGATGATCCTCATGTCTACAGTTAACATGGCGGGGGGCTTGGTGCTGATCCTATGTTCTACAGTGAAGAAGGCGGGGGCTCGGTTGATGATTCCCCCCCTGTCTACAGTGAAGCAGGGAGGGGTCGGAGATGATCCCCTGTCTACAGTGAAGCATCCATGGCGGTGGGGCTCGGTGATGATACCCTGTCTACAGTGAAGCATGGCTGGGGGCTCGGGGTTGTTCCTCATTGTCTACAGTGAAGCATGGGGGGGCTCTGTGATGATTCCGCCTGTCCTACAGTAAGCATGGCGGGGGCTCGGGGTTGGGGGATGATCCTCATGTACGAGTGATACATGGCGGGGGCTCGGTGATGATCCCCTGTCTACAGTGAAGCATGGCGGGGGCTCGGGGATGATCCTCATGTCTACAGTGATACATGGCGGGGGCTTGGTGATGATCCTCAGGTCTACAGTAAAGCATGGCGGGGGCTCGGTGACTCCCCGTCTGTGCAGATTCGGGAGAAGCCGCTCTTTCCATTGCTCGCGCTCGGTGACCGAAAGTCTTGTTAGAATTTTTCTTTTTGCAAACAAATTTTTTTTAAATGTGCATTTTGGTCATAAAGCTGCAATGGGGGTTGAATAATGGTGACTGCAGCCGAGGCTTTGTCCACGCTGATACACTGTAACAAACCCTCAGCTGCTTCACCCGCACTCTGGACGTCTACAGAGAATGCGGGCATTCATCTACAGCAAGCAGAGATGGATCTATTACTGAGGTGCAGGACACTACAGCAGTCGCATCCTCCCATCATGCACTGGGAGATCTGGGACCTGCAAAATACTCCTGCAGCTCTTCTTCCATGTTCTCCACACACATTCAAAGCTGCTTTCAATCTTCTGCTGAGTGCAAATGTCATTCCACATATGTGCAACACCGGGCACTGCTGTATAGTAACAGCACTGTGGACGCAGCTTTGGATGTGACTTGAGAATAACGGTGGTCAAAGCTCCCACAATGCACTGCTCTATAGTAGCGAACTATGGCTTCAGCTTTGATGTGATTAGAGCATAACTGTTGTAATAGCTCCCTCAAAGCACTGCTTTTTAGATACGGAAGTTTGGATGCAGCTTTGGATGTGATTAGAGCATAACTGTTGTAATAGCTCCCTCAAAGCACTGCTTTTTAGTTACGGAAGTTTGGATTCAGCTTTGGATGTGATTAGCATAACGGTTGTCTTAGCTCCCACAATGCATTGCTCTTTAGTCACATCCAAAGCTGCATCCACAGTTCCATTACTAGAGCATAGTGGTTGTCAGAGCTCTCACAATGTACTACGCTTTAGTAACAGAATTGTGAATGCAGCTTTGGATGCGGTTGTAGCATAAAGGTTGTCACAGCTCCCACAAAGCACAACTCTGTAGTAAGAGAATTGTGGATGCAGCTTCGGATGCGACTAGAGCACATTGGTTGTTATAGCTCCCACAATGCACTGCTCTGGAGTACCAGATTTGTTGATGCAGCTTTGGATGTGACTGGAGCACATTGGTTGTCACAACCCCAACAACGCACTGCTCTGTAGTAAGAGAATTGAGGATGCAGCTTTGGCTGCGACTAGAGCATATTGGTTGTCATAGCTCCCACAATGCACTGCTCTGTAGTACCAGAATTGTGCATGCAGCTTTGGATACAACTAGAGCATATTGGCTGCCATAGTTCCCACAATGCACTGCTCTGTAATGCCAGAATTGTGCATGCAGCTTTGGATGTTACTGGAGCATAAGGAATGCTGTAGCTCCGCAGCAGAGCAGTGAATGATCTCCGCGGCTGCTCGGATTATGGTTACTGCAGGGAAGTCCTGTGGGAAAGTGCAGAATCCGTCTGGAGGGCAGCGCGCCAGGACAGCAGAGCCGCTGGCACAGGAGACGGGCGTGCACGCCACCTTCACAAGGGGGTAGTATTACGGCACCGAGATCCGCTGTGACATCACAATGAGACGCGCTCTGCAGCTGCGAGACAGCATGGGAACCGCTCCGCCACATACACTCCTCTATCACCGGCCAAATCTGCTCATAACACAAATCCCCTCGTGTAGAGGGATCTCATCTCTTATGCTCCGGTTACATCCAAAGCTGCGGATAACACAGAGGGACTCCACAAATCCCCTCGTGTAGAGGGATTTCATCTAGTATGCTCCGGTTACATCCAAAGCTGCGTGAAAAATGTTTCAGCTGCTGCTTGGAGACTGAATGGCACTGACAGTTCCCAACACTCTATTAAAGGCAAGGTGAGGGGGCAGCAGCAGCTCTAGGTGTGGCTGCAGGGCTGTACCCTGAACTGTGGAAGATATCATCACATCTCTTATTCTCCAGTTGCAGCTAAAGCTGCATGAAAGATGTTGCCAGCTGCTGCTTGTAGACAGTGAGCATGGCACTGGCATCTCCCAGCACTCTACTAAGGGTAGGTGGCGAGGCAGCAGCTTTAGATGTGACTCGAGATATGATATAATTTGCGTTGGATATCATCACATCTCTTATTCTCCAATTACATTCAAAGCTGCGAGAAAGATGTTGCCAGCTGCCTCTTGGAGACGGTCAGCACGGCACTGACATTTCCCAGCACTCTATCAGAGTAAAGTGGGGAGGCTGCAGCTCTAGATGTGACTAGATGATACCAGCTCTCTCTTGGAAACAGTCAGGATTCCACTGACATTACTGACCACTCTATTAAGAGTGTGGGGACGGCAGCAGCAGCTCTAGATGTGACTAGAGAGCTGTGGTATGATTTATGCTGGGTCTTATGCTCCAATTACATCCGAAGCTGCATGGAAAATGTTTTCAGCTGCTGCTTGGAGACAGTCAGCATGGCACTGACATTTCCCAGCACTCTATTACAGTTAGGTGGGGAGGCAGCAGCACTAGATGTGACTAGAGAGCCCTGGTATAATTTGTGTTGGATACTACCGCATCTCTTATGCTCTAATTACATCCAAACCGGCAAGAAAGAGGTTTTCAGCTGCCTCTTGGAGACAGTCACCATGACACTGACATCTCCCACCACTCTATTACAGTTAGGTGGGGAGGCAGCAGCGCTAGATGTGACTGGAGAGACATGGTATGATGTGTTGGATGCCATCACATCCCATGCTCCAGTTACATCAAAAGCTGCATGAAAAAATGTTTTCAGCTGCTGCTTGGAGACAGTCAGCATGGCACTGACATTACTGATCGCTCTATTAAGGGTGTGGGGACAGCAGCTCTAGATGTGACTAGAGAGACATGGTATGATGTGCTGGATACCATCACATCTCATCCTCCAGTTACATCCAAAGCTGCATAGAAAAATTTTCAGCTGCTGCTTGGAGACAGATGGCATGGCACTGACATCTCCCAGCACTCTATTCAAGTTAGGTGGGGAGGCAGCAGCTCTAGATGTGACTAGAGAGTCATGGTATGATGTGCTGGATACCATCACATCTCATGCTCCAGTTATAGCCAAAGCTGCGAGATTTTTTTTTTCCAGCTGCTGCATGGAAACAGTCAGCATATAGCACAAAGGGCATTGCCTTGTATATCGTAATTTGCCTGGGAGACCTCCTCAGAGCTCATGTCGTCACCTACACTAAAGTCTGCTCCTCCTGTACATACCCAGCTCCGGTCTCCATAGAAGTGAATACTGACCACATACGGGGGTTGCCAATCTGTCCTAACTCACAAGACGGCCGGTGACGTCATCAGAATGACATCATCAACCATACTCCAGGCTAAGACCCCTACAGTCCGATGACATCATCACAGTCGGTGATGTCATCAGAGATGTCATGTCACTGCTACTTCGTGATGACATCATAGCTCGTGCCACCAGAGTGCTACGGTGTGTGACATCATAACATGCCATGCTACTGTCTGGTGACACTATAAGCGGGTGTCCTGAGGGTGACGTGATGGATGATGGGTGTTATGAGCCTGGGGCGGACAGACAGACAGACACATTTATTATCTGTAAACATTGGAACATGAAATGTACCGTCTCCGGCGCGTGCGCGGCACGTGACACCACAGAACATGGCCCCGCCCGCTGCGTCCACACAGGCGGGAGGGAACACGAAATGTCAATGGGGGGGGGCACATGTCCAGTGCTGTGCGTCACAGTGTCTCAGCCTCGTCCCCCGCACTGCGGCCCGCGGCGGACACATCCAGGGCTGAGCATGCAGTGGCGGGGCTCCCCCGGCCGGTCAGGCCTCCGCTGCCAATGGCTGTTGAGATGCGGCTTTTGTGTTTTCATAAAGTACATGGACGTAGGGGGCGCTCTGTGCCTGGAACAGGGAGAGAGCTGCGGTTACTGCACCATCCACCGTGGGGAGCCGCGCGCTGCGGGGAACCGGGCCACACACTTACTTGAATCACCTCGATCTTCGGTCATGGTCGCCTAGCCTGGAGCAGAAATGATAGGAGATTACACACCGCCTAGTGGGGAACATGTGACACAGGGGAGAGGGGGCGGCTGCACATGAGACGGGGAGGAGAGGGGGCGGCTGCAGACGAGGCGAGGGAAGAGGGGGCGGCTGCAGACGAGACACAGGGGGAGAGGGGGCGGCTGCAGACGAGACCCGGGGGAGAGGGGGCGGCTGCACAAGAGACGCGGAGGAGAGGGGGCGGCTGCACAAGAGACGCGGGGGAGAGGGGGAGGCTGCACAAGAAAAGGGGGGGGGGGAGGGGAAGGCTGCAACGAGAGGCGGGGGAGAGGGGGGCGGCTGCACACGAGAGGCGGGGGGGAGAGCGGGCGGCTGCACACGAGAGGCGGGGGGAGAGGGGCGGTGCTGCACAGAGAGGCGGGGGCGAGAGGGGCGGCTGCCACACGAGAAGGCGGGGGGGAGAGCGGGCGGCTGCACACGAGAGGCGGGGGGGAGAGCGGGCGGCTGCACACGAGTGGGGGGTCAGAGCGGGCGGCTGCACACGAGAGGCGGGGGAGAGCGGGCGGCTGCACACAAGAGGTGGGGGTGGAGAGAGCGGGCGGCTGCAGACGAGGGGACAGGGGGGAGGGGGGCGGCTGCACACGAGAGGTGGGGGAGAGCGGGCGGCTGCAGACGAGAGGTGGGGAGAGCGGGCGGCTGCAGACGAGAGGTGGGAAAAGCGGGCGGCTGCAAGACGAAACCCACGGGGGAGAGGGGGCGGCTGCAGACGAGACGGAGGGGAGAGGGGGCGGCTGCAGACGAGACCCGGGGGAGAGGGGGCGGCTGCAGACGAGACCCGGGGGTGAGGGGGCGGATGCAGACGAGACCCGGGGGAGAGGGGGCGGCAGCAGACGAGACCCACGAGGGGAGGAGGGGTGCGCTGCACGACGAGACCCGGGGAATGAGAGGGGGCGGCTGCAGACGTGACCGGGGGAGAGGGGGCGGCTGCAGATCGAGACCCGGGGAGAGGGGGCGGCTGCCAAGACGAGAACGGGGGAGAGGGGGCGGCTGCAGACGAGACGCGAGGCTGCAGAGAGATGGAGGGGAGAGGTGGAGGCTGCACAAGAAACCAAGGGGAGAGGATTTGTGGGGGACAGGGGTCACATGTTGGACTATGAGCCCTCACCCAGTTACCTCTGTCCTTCCCGTTCTCCATCTTCCCTTCTTCCTCGTCGGCTCCGTCCTCGGCTATAAGTGAGGGAGCAGTGACATGTATATATATATCCTCACAGTCACCTGTCTGTATATACAGCCATCCACTTCCCGCAGTGCAGCTCCTTCACCAGGGAAGAACTGGTGTTGGTGATGGAGTCTGCAGCCACCAGCAGGTCGCTCCGGAGGTTCCTTCTGGTACCTGCGGGGTGGTCAGGACACATCAGCCGCCTCCGTCCCTTCCTCCGAGCCGCCCTTGATCACAGAGACACTCACCGTGTGCAAAGGCTTCTTGTACATCCCCCAGTCCGGCCATAGAGTCCTGAGGTGCGTGAGTGGGCGTGGAGCCGGCGGACGTGGAGCGCACTGGCATGGGCATGGAGCGGTTGGCACCATGGCTTGGAGAGGGAATTGGAGGGGACCCGGCCGCTTGTGCCTACAACAAAGAGGAATCCAGGTGGGTAATGGAGGGTCACTGACTGGAGCAGCACTGGGACCATCACAGCGGACGGGCTGCTCTATGTGGTCACTGACTATGGAGGAGAAGCATCACAGGGTCACCCATGTGTGGTGGGAGGACGCACCAAGGACCTGTCCTATGTATAGAGGAGACTCGCACTGCTCAGGTGACATCTAGGCTTCTCCCAATAACAGAATATCCATGAAAGGGATTATACAGAAAATCAGGAAAACTTCTACAACTTTCCAACACGTTCTGCATTTCATTCAATTCCTCATTATAGTCAAGATTCTGTGTAGCTGCAGGACTTCCTCGCTGATGAACTGTAGGGAATCTAAACTGCGATTCCCACATGGTTCAGCTCACAGAGCATTGTCTAGACTGGAAGAAAATGAATCTACAGCTAAGAGCAGGACTAGCTGTGTACAATGTATCAGGCTGAAGTCCAGGCTGCTGAGCTCACAGAGCATTATCTACACTGGATACAATTGTATCTACAGCTGAGAGCAGGTCTGCTAGGTTACATGTACAGTCTGAAGTCCAGGCTGTTAGATAACAGAGCTTTGTACTACAAGGGATACAATTCTATCTACAGCCGAGAGCAGGGCAAGCTATGTACCATGTATAAGTCTGGAGTCCAGGCTGTTTAGCTCACAGAGCATTGTCTACACTGGATACAATTGTATCTACAGCCGAAAGCAAGACTAGCTATGTACAATGTATCAGTCTGGAGTCCTGGCTGTTTAGCTTACAAGAGCGATGTCATAGAGAGGATACAATTGTTTCTACATCTGAGATGCTGCATATAACTATGTAAAATGGTGTCAGTACTGAGTCCAGGCTGTTTAGCTCACAGAGCATTGTCTATCACTGGTACTATTGGATCCTCTTCAACTGAGTGGTGGACTAGCTAATTGTACAATGTATCACAGTCTGGAGTACAGGCTGTTTAGCTTACAGAGCGTTGTCTAGACAGGATACAATTGTATCTACAACTGAGAGCAGCAATAACTATGTACAATGTGTCAGTCTAGAGTCCAGGCTGTTTTGCTCACAGAGCATTGTCTAAACTGGAGTAACAATTGTATCCTTTCTCAGTGAGGCTGGAATAGACTATGTAATGTTTCTGTTGGAGTCCAGGCTGTTTAGCTTACAGAGCATTGTCTAGACAGGATACAATTGTATCTACAACTGAGAGCAGCAATAACTATGTACAATGTGTCAGTCTGGAGTCCAGGCTGTTCAGCTCACAGAGCATTGTCTACACTGTGTCCACCTCTCAGCTGAGAGTAAAGGTTTACTGCCTCTGAATGTAACCAAGAGTGTGCACATTCACTGACAGCAAGATGGAGAATAAAATGGTAAATAAATAAAATACACTAGAAAGTCACAGAACTTCAGTTACATAAAAATACAGTATTAGTGAGGCCGAATTTCCCAAAGACGATTCCTAGGGCTGTGTTTTCCCAGCGACTGATGGGCAGAATAAGATGGGGAAACCAAGAGCGGAACTTAAGTGAAAATGATTTCTCAGGCCCCCAGTCTCAAAATTGTACGTAAAAATAAGATTGAGAAGTGCTCCTGGCGATAACCCGGCGTGACGGAGCAGGTCACAGCGGCGGAGCGTTAACAGCAACCTGCTGCCGAGCATGCGGCTCGTCCTCCATCACGTGACCTGCGCTGTGCAGACACCGAGCGTGATTATTATAAACAGATCCGTAATAACAACAACAGCACACGCCGATAAGAACAACACACAGATGGCGAGGAAATCCTGGAAAGCTTCCCGCTACAGAGTGGAAAGACGACAGGCGGAGGATACAGCACCAGGGGGAGAGAACCATCCTGCACAGCACAAAGATGTTGACTACTCCGCTCTATGGTGGAAGGACGGGATGGAGAATCCTCCACTCTACTGTAGAGGGAAGGGATGGAGAACCCTCCGCTCTATGGTAGAAGGACGGGATAGAGAATCCGCCACTCTATGGTAGAAGGACAGGATAGAGAATCCGCCGCTCTATGGTAGAAGGACGGGATGGAGAATCCTCCGCTCTATGGTAGAAGGACGGGATAGAGAATCCGCCACTCTATGGTAGAAGGACAGGATAGAGAATCCGCCGCTCTATGGTAGAAGGACGGGATGGAGAATCCGCCGCTCTATGGTAGAAGGACGGGATGGAGAATCCGCCGCTCTATTGGTCAGAAGGACGGGATGGAGAAACATAAGCTCTATGGTAGAAGGAACGGGATGGGAATCCTCACACTCTATGGGAGGACAAAAAAACGGATGGAGGTATCCTAAGCTCTATGTTGAAGAGAGGATGGAGAATCCTCGCTCTATGGTTTAGAAGGATGGGTTGGAAGAATCCTCGCTCTATGTGGTTAGAAGGACGGGATGGTGATTCCTCCCTCTATGGTTAGAAGGACGGGATGGAGATATCCTGCCGCTCTATGGTAGAAGGACGGGATGGAGAATCCCTAGCTCTATGGTAGAAGGACAGGGATAGAGATATCCTCCGCTCTATGGGGAGGACATCGGGTGGAGAATCCTGCTCTTATGTAGTAGGAGAGGTTGGAGAAATTCCTCGCCTCTTTGGTAGAGGTGAGGATGGAGATTCCTCCGCTCTATGGTAGAAGGACGGGTGGAGGAATCCTCCGCTCTATGGTAGTAAGGACGGGATGGGGAATCCTCTGCTCTATGGGTAAGAAGGAAAAGGATGGAGATTCCTCGCCATATGGTAGAAGGATGGATGGGAGAATCCTCCCATCTATTGTTGGGGACGGGATGGAGATCCCTGCGCTCTATGGTAGATGGAGGATGGAGATCCTCCGCTCTATGGAGGCCAACTGGGAGCTAGAGAATCTCCGCTTATGGTGAGGACCGGGATAGTGATCTCTCCGCTCTATGGTTTGGTAATTAATTGGGGGGGGGTGGGGGGGGAAGGGATGGAGAATCTTACCGCTTATGGGCTAGTAGGAGAGGATGGAGAATCCTCCGCTCTATGGTAGAAGGACGGGATGGAGAATCCTCCGCTCTATGGTAGAAGGACGGGATGGAGAATCCTCCGCTCTATGGTAGAAGGACGGGATGGAGAATCCTCCGCTCTATGGTAGAAGGACGGAATGGAGAATCTCGCTCTATGGGAGAAGACGGGATTGGGAGACATCCTCCGCTATATGGTTGAAGGACGGGATGGAGAATCCTCCAACGCTATGGAAGATGGTCGGATGTAGAATCCTCCACTCTTATGGTAGAAGTCGGGATGGAGAATCCTCCACTCTTGATGTAGATGGACTGGATGGAGAATAATTCCCCACTCTATGGTTGAGGAAGGAATGGAGAATCCTCCGCTCTATGGAGGACGGGATGGAGACTCCTCCACTCTATGGTAGAAGGACGGGATGGAGACTCCTCCACTCTATGGTAGAAGGACGGGATGGAGACTCCTCCACTCTATGGTAGAAGGACGGGATGGAGACTCCTCCACTCTATGGTAGAAGGACGGGATGGAGAATCCTCCGCTCTATGGTAGAAGGACAGGATGGAGAATCCTCCGCTCTATGGTAGAAGGACGGGATGGAGAATCCTCCGCTCTATGGTAGTAGGACGGGATGGAGAATCCTCCACTCTGTGGTGGAAGGACGGGATGGAGAATCCTCCACTCTGTGGTGGAAGGATGGGATGGAGAATCCTCCGCTCTATTGTAGAGGGAGGGGATGGAGAATCCGCCGCTCTTTGGTAAAAGGATGGAGAATCCTCCGCTCTATGGTAGAAGGACGGGATGGAGAATCCTCCGCTCTATGGTGGAGGACGGGATGGAGAATCCTCCGCCCTATGGTGGAGGGACGGGAGGAGAATCCTCCGCTCTAGGGTGGAGGACGGGGTGGAGAATCCTCCGCTCTATGGTGGAGGACGGGGTGGAGAATCCTCCGCTCTATGGTGGAAGGATAGGAT
This sequence comes from Phyllomedusa bahiana, assembly GCA_025379985.1. Taxonomy (NCBI): domain Eukaryota; kingdom Metazoa; phylum Chordata; class Amphibia; order Anura; family Hylidae; genus Phyllomedusa; species Phyllomedusa bahiana. The sequence goes on from JAODAL010009098.1 coordinate 35,123, forward strand.
AGAGAATCCTCCACTCTATGGTAAAAGGACGGGATGGAGAATCCTCCGCACTATGGGTAGAAGGACAGATGGAGAATCCTCCGCCCTATGGTAGGAAGGAACAGGATGGAGAATCCTCCACTCTATGGTAGAAGGACAGGTTGGGAGAATCCTCCCGCTCTATGGTGGAAAGGGACGGGATGGAGCATCCTACACTCTGTGGTTGGAAGGACTGGGATGAGAATCCTCACTCTGTGGTTGGAAGGATGGGATGGAGAATCCTCCGCTCTATTGTAGAGTGGAGGGGATGGAGAATCCGCCGCTCTTTGGTAAAAGGATGGAGAATCCTCCGCTCTATGGTAGAAGGGAGGGAGGGAGAATCCTCCGCTCTATGGTGGAGGGACGGGATGGAGAATTCCTCGCCTATGGTGGTGGAAGGGGATGGTGAATCCTCCGCTCATATGGTTGGAGGTCGGGGGGTGGGTGAATCCTCCGCTCTATGGTGGAAGGATAGGATAGAGAATCCTCCACTCTATGGTAAAAGGACGGGATGGAGAATCCTCCGCTCTTTGGTAGAAGGATGGAGAATCCTCCGCTCTATGGTAGAAGGACGGGATGTAGAATCCTCCGCTCTACAGTGGAAGGACGGGATGGAGAATCCTCCGCTCTACAGTGGAAGGACGGGATGGAGAATCCTCGCTTTTGGTAGAAGGACGGGGGATGGAGAATCCTTCGCTCCATGTTGATAGGACGGGCATGCGAATCTCCGCTCTATGGAGGGGAGGGGTGGGAGAATCCTCCGCTCTTTGGTAGAAGGATGGAGAATCCTCCGCTCTATGGTAGATGGACGGGATGGAGAATCCTCCGCTCTATGGTAGATGGACGGGATGGAGAATCCTCCGCTCTAGGGTAGAAGGACGGGTTGGATGAATCCCCGCTCTATGGTAGATAGCGACGGGATGGAGAATCCTTAGCTCTATGGTAGAAGGAACGGATGGAGAATCCTCAGCGTCTATGGTTGACGGACGGGATTGGAGAATCCATCCGCTCTATGGTAGAAGACGGGATGGAGAATCCTACGCTCTATGGTGAAGGGTCGGGTTGGAGAATCCTTCGCTCAATGGTGGAGGGACAGGATGCAGAATCCTCCGCTCTATGGTAGAGGGAGGGGATGGAGAATCCTCTGCTCTTTAGTAGAAGGATGGAGAATCCTCCGCTCTATGGTAGAAGGAGAGGATGGAGAATCCTCCGCTCTATGGTAGAAGGAGAGGATGGAGAATCCTCCGCTCTATGGTAGAAGGACGGGATGGAGAATCCTGCGCTCGATGGTAGAAGGACGGGATGGAGAATCCTCCGCTCTATGGTAGATGGACGGATGGAGAATCACATCCTAACGCTCTATGGTTCGAGGACGGGATGGAGAATCCTCGCCTATGGTAGTGAAGAGAAGGACGGGATGGAGAATCTCCGTTCTTTTGTGGAGGACAGGGATGGAGAATCCTCGCTCTCTGTGGTAGGAGGGATGGAGAATCCTCCCGCTCTATGGTTAGAAGGTCGGGCTGGAGTATCCTCCGCTATATGGTTAGAAGGACGGGTTATGGTCAATACTCCACTCTATGGTAGATGGAGGACGGGATGGAGAATCCTCCGCCCTATGGTAGAAGGACGGGATGGAGAATCCTCCGCTCTATGGTAGAAGGACGGGATGGAGAATCCTCCGCTCTATGGTAGAAGGACGGGATGGAGAATCCTCCGCTCTATGGTAGAAGGACGGGATGGAGAATCCTCCGCTCTATGGTAGAAGGACGGGATGGAGAATCGTCCGCTGATGGTAGGGATGGGATGGAGAATCCTGCCGTTCTATGGTAGTGGACGGTGGGAATCCTCAGCTCTATGGTTGTGGATGGGATGGAGAATCTCCGCTCTATGATAGAAGAAGGACTATATGGAGAATTCCTCCGCTCTATGGCTAGAGAGAAGGATGGAGAATCATCCGCCTATGGTAGAGAGACGGGTTGGGAGAATCCTCCGCTCTTTGGTAGAGAGACGGGATGGAGAATCCTCCGCTCTATGGGTAGAAGGACGGGATGGAGAATGCTCCGCTCTATGGAAGAAGGACGGGATGGAGAATCCTCCGCTCTATGGTAGAAGGAGAGGATGGAGAATCCTCCGCTCTATGGTAGAAGGAGGGAGTGGAGCATCCTTCGCTCAATGTAGAGGGACAGATGCAGAATCTGAGCTTATGGTAGAGGGAGGGGATGGAGAATCATCTGCTCTTTAGTAGAGGATTGGAGAATCCTCTGCTCTTGGTAGTTGGCCGGGATGGTGAATCCTGCCGCTCTATGGTAGAAGGACGGGATGGTGAAATCCTGCGCTTCTATAGGTAGAAGGACGGGCTGGAGAATCCTCGCTCTATGGTAGCAAGGAGGGATGGAGAATCCTGCCGCTCTATCAGGTAGAAGGACGGGAGGGAGAATCCTCCGCTCTTTAGTGGAAGGAGGGATGGAAATCCTCAGCTCTAGTAGAAGGTCGGGATGGAGTATCCTCCGCTTATGGTAGAAGGACGGTGGACAATATCCACTCTATGGTAGAAGGGGGACGGGATGGTAAAATCCTTACGTCTATGGTAGAAGGACGGGATGGAGATCCTCTGCTCTATGGTTGATGGACGGATGGAGGAATCCTGCCGCTCTATGGACTAGAAGGGACGGGATGGTGAATTCCTCCGCTCTATGGTAGAGAGACAGGATGGAGAATCCTCCGCTCTATGGTAGATGGACAGGATGGAGAATACTCCGCTCTATGGTAGAAGGACGAGATGGAGAATCCTCCGCTCTATGGTAGGAGGACGGGATGGAGAATCCTCAGCTCTATGGTAGTGGTCGGGATGGAGAATCCTCCGCTCTATGGTAGTGGATGGGGATGGAGAATCCTCCCGCTTCTTTGATTGAAGGATTGATTGGAGATTCCCCCGCTCTATGGTAGTGAGAAAGGTATGGTGTATCCTCCGCTCTATGGTAGGAGAGACGGGATGGAGACTCCTCCGCTCTATGGTAGAGAGACGGGATGGAGAATCCTCCGCTCTATGGTAGGAGGACGGGATGGAGAATCCTTCGCTCTATGGTAGAGGGACGCGATGGAGAATCTTCCGCTCTATGGTAGACGGAAGGGATGGAGAATCCTCCGCTCTATCGTAGAAGGACGGGATGGAGAATCCTGCGCTCTATGGTAGAAGGACGGGATGGAGACTCCTCCTCTCTATGGTAGAAGGACGGGATGGAGACTCCTCCACTCTATGGTAGCAGGTTAGGGATGGAGATTCCTAAGCTCTATGGTAGGCAGAAGGGATGGAGAATCCTTCCGCTCTATGATAGAAGGTACAGGATGGAGAAATCCCTCCCCGCTCTATGGTAGGAAGGTAGGGTTGGATGAATCCTTCCGCTCTATGGTTAGAAGGACGGGTTGAGATGAATCCTCCGCTCTATGGTAGATGGACGGGATGGGAGATCCTGCCGCTCTTTGGTAGAAGGACGGGATGGAGAATCCTACGCTCTATGTAGAAGGAAGGGATGGAGGAATCCTCCGCTCTTTGGTAGAGCGGGATAGAGAATTCCTCCGCTCTATTGTAGAAGGACTGGATGGAGAATCCTCGCTATATGGTAGATGGACGGGATGGAGAATCCTCGGCTCTATGGTAGAAGGAATCATGTCCATCTATGGGTAGAAGGACGGGATGGAGAATCCTCCGCTCTATGGTAGAAGGACGGGATGGAGAATCCTCCGCTCTATGGTAGAAGGACGGGATGGAGAATCCTCCGCTCTATGGTAGAAGGACGGGATGGAGAATCCTCCGCTCTATGGTAGAAGGACGGGATGGAGAAACCTCCGCTCTATGGTAGAGGACGGGATAGAGAATCCTCCGCTCTATGGTAGAAGGACAGGATAGAGAATCTTCCGTTCTATGGTACAAGGAATCTGTCCCTCTATGGTAGAAGGACGGGATGGAGATCCTCTGCTCTATGGTTTAGGGCTCACTTATCTATACAGCAGGAAGGATGAGACCCTTCTGTTCCCCCACTTTGTTGAGGCAGCTGAAGGGTACAGCATGGTGGTCCTCCTTCCGGTTGCCACAGCTGCATTCAAGGTCATGTACCGATCTATACATGACATTTCCCGACCGTGACGCATTCCCAGGACTAGAAGTCGCCGCATATTATGGAGGGGATAAAAATTCGGACTCAGGTCATTGATTAGGAACATAACACAGGTTTAGAAAAAGATGCTCAGAGCAACCCCTTCCCCTGCCCCTGCCGGCAAGCAGAACTCATGCAGGCAGCTTCTACCCAAGCAGAGCCCTCTAAAATCTAATCCCCTTATCTGGATCCTACTCCAGTCACATCCAGAGCTGCATTCTGAGCACTGGTCAATGCTTCTGGTACCCAACAGCTAATCCCATAATGCATTGCACCCCTGTGCATGAATCCTGGGAGCCCTAGTATTGTCTACATGAAACTGCATTGCTTCGTCCAAACATTACATCTCTCACAATGCACAACAGCACCGTAATCTGCAGTGGGACTGGAGCAATCTCCATTAGAGCTGTAGATTAGAGAGGGGCCCCAACCTGACTTCCTGCTGGGGCCCCTGAGCACTGTGTATGTCAGTAACATGCAGAGCGGACATGAAGCGTCAGAAGCGGGTGGCATGCGGTCACTTACTGCCTGCTTCTGCTCCTCCTCCTGCGGCGACAAAGAGAAGAAACCCAATCAGTGTCACAGAAAGAGGCGAAAGGGCAAAATATTACAGCTGAGCCAAGGTGAGGGGTGCAAGGGGTCACCATGGAGGGGATCGGCTGGGAAGTTGTTCACATGATCGCTGTGTATAATGAGGGGATCGGTTGTGGAGTAGATCACATGGTGCTGTATGTGTATAATGAGGTGATTGGTTGTGGAGTAGATCACATGATGCTGTATGTGTATAATGAGGGGATCGTCTCCGGAGTAGGTCACATGACGCTATATGTGTATAATGAGGGGATCGGCTGTGGAGTAGATCACATGACCCTCTATGTGTATAATGAGGGTATCGGATGTGGAGTAGATCACATGACGCTGTGTATAATGAGGGGATCCGCTGTGGAGTAGATCACATGACGCTGTATGTGTATAATGAGGGATAGGTGTGAAGTAGATAAATTAGTTGCTGTATGTGTATATATGCAGGGGAGTCGGATTGTGGAGTAGATCACATGACGCTGTATGTGTATAATGAGGGGATCGGATGTGGAGTAGATCACATGATGCTGTATATGAATAATGAGGAGATCGGATGTGTTGTAGATCACATGATGCTGTATGTGTATAATGAGAGGATCGGCTGTGGAGTAGATCACATGACGCTGTATGTGTATAATGAGGGGATCCGCTGTGGAGTAGATCACATGATGCTGTATGTGCATAATGAGGGGATCGACTGTGGAGTAGATCACATGACGCTGTATGTGTATAATGAGGGGATTGGCTGTGGAGTAGATCACATGATGCTATATGTGTATAATGAGGGGATCGGCTGTGAAGTAGATCACATGTGCTTTTGTGTATAATGAGGGGATCAGTTGTGGAGTAGATCACATGATGCTGTATGTGTATAACGAGGGGATCCGCTGTGGAGTAGATCACATGACGCTGTATGTGTATAATGAGGGGATCGGATGTGGAGTAGATCACATGATGCTGTATGTGTATAATGAGGGGATCTGCTGTGGAGTAGATCACATGATGCTGTATGTGCATAATGAGAGGATCGACTGTGGAGTATATCACATGATGCTGTATGTGTATAATGAGGGGATCGGCTGTGAAGTAGATCACATGATGCTGTTGTGTTTATGTGGGGAGTCGGCTGTGGAGTAGATCACATGACGCTGTATGTGTATAATGAGTGGATCAGCTGTGAAGTAGATCACATGATGCTGTATGTGTATAATGAGGGGATCAGTTGTGGAGTAGATCACATGATGCTGTATGTGTATAATGAGGGGACTAGGCTGTGGAGAGATCACATGACGCTGTTAAGTGTAAATGTGGGTATCGGCTGTGGAGTAGATTCACTTGACACTCTATGTGTTTATTGAGTGATCGGTTGGAGTAGATCACATGATGCTGTATGTGCATAATGAGTGGATGTGCTGTGTAGTATATCACATGATGCTGTATGTGCATAATGAGAGGATCGACTGTGTAGTAGATCACATGATGCTGTATGTGTATAATGAGGGGATTGGCTGTGAAGTAGATCACATGATGCTGTATGTGTATAATGAGGGGATCGGCTGTGGAGTAGATCACATGACGCTGTATGTGTATAATGAGGGGATCGGTTGTGGAGTAGATCACATGATGCTGTATGTGTATAATGAGGGGATTGGCTGTGGAGTAGATCACATGATGCTGTATGTGTATAATGAGGGGATCGGCTGTGGAGTAGATCACATGACGCTGTATGTGTATAATGAGTGGATCAGTTGTGGAGTAGATCACATAATGCTGTATGTGTATAATGAGGGGATCCGCTGTGGAGTAGTTACAAGAGCTGTATGTGTATAATGAGGGGATCAGTTGTGGAGAAGATCACATTATGCTGTCTGTGTATAATGTGCGGATCCGATGTGGAGAAGATCACATGACGCTGTATGTGTATAATGAGGGGATCGGATGTGGAGTAGATCACATGATGCTGTATGTGTATAATGAGGGGATTGGCTGTGGAGTAGATCACATGACGCTGTATGTGTATAATGAGGGGATCGGATGTGGAGTAGATCACATGATGCTGTATGCGTATAATGAAGGGATCGGATGTGGGGTAGATCACATGACGCTCTATGTGTATATTGAGGGGATCAGTTGTGGAGTAGATCACATTATGCTGTATGTGTATAATGAGAGGATCTGCTGTGGAGTAGATCACATGACGCTGTATGTGTATAATGAGGGGATCGGATGTGGAGTAGATCATATAATGCTGTATGTGTATAATGAGGGGATCAGTTGTGGAGTAGATCACATAATGATGTATGTGTATAATGAGGGGATCCGCTGTGGAGTAGATCACATGACGCTGTATGTGTATAATGAGGGGATCGGATGTGGAGTAGATCACGTGATGCTGTATATGAATAATGAGGGGATCAGTTGTGGAGTAGATCACATGATGCTGTATGTGTATAATGAGGGCATCGGATGTGGGGTAGATCATATGACGCTATATGTGTATAATGAGGGGATTGGATGTGGAGTAGATCATTTATATGCTTGTATGTGTATAATGAGGGGAATCAGTTGTGGAGTTGTTCAACATAATGTGAGATGTGTATACTGACGGGGACCAATGTGGAGTAGATCACATGACGCTGTATGTGTATAATGAGGGGATTGGTTGTGGAGTAGATCACATGATGCTGTATGTGTATAATGAGGGCATCGGCTGTGGTCACATGACACTATGTGTATAATGAGGGGATCGGCTGTGGTCACATGATGCTGTATGTGTATAATGAGGGCATTGGTTGTGGAGTAGATCACATGACCCTCTATGTGTATAATGAGGGGATCGGATGTGGAGTAGATCACATGATGCTGTATGTGTATAATGAGGGGATCGGTTGTGGTGTAGATCACATGGTGCTGTATGTGTATAATGAGGGGATCGGTTGTGGAGTAGATCACATGGTGCTGTATGTGTATAATGAGGGGATCGGATGTGGAGTAGATCACATGGTGCTGTATGCGTATAATGTGGGGATCGGTGGTGGAGTAGATCACATGGTGCTGTATGTGTATAATGAGGGGATCGGTTGTGGAGTAGATCACATGATTCTGTATGTGTATAATGAGGGGATCGGTTGTGGAGTAGATCACATGTCGCTGTATGTGTATAATGAGGGGATGGGTTGTGGAGTAGATCACATGGTGCTGTATGTGTATAATGAAGGGATCGGATGTGGGGTAGATAACATGATGCTGTATGTGTATAATGAGGGGATCGGTTGTGGAGTAGATCACATGACCCTCTATGTGTATAATGGAGGGGTGGATGTGGGAGTAGATCTAATGGTACGCTGTATTGTATAATGAGGGAGATCGGATGTGAGTAGAGCACATGTGCAGTTGTGTATAAGAGGCGGATCGGTTGTGGAGTAGATCACTTGGTGCTGTATGTGTATATTCGAGGGGGATCGGTTGTGGAGTAGAACACATGATGCGTTTGTTTATATGTGGGGATCGGAATGTGGAGTAGATCACATGATGCTGTATGCGTATAATGAAGGGATCGGATGTGGGGTAGATCACATGATGCTGTATGTATATAATGAGGGGATCGGATGTGTTGTAGATTCAAATGAAGCGTATGTGTATAATGAGGGGACGGGTTGTTGGAAGTAGATCACATTGATGCTGTATGTGTTTTATGAGGGGATCGAGTTGTGGAGTAGCAACAACTTGGCTGCTTGTATGTGTATAATGAGGGGATCGGATGTGGAGTAGATCACATGGTGCTGTATGTGTATAATGAAGGGATCGGATGTGGACGGCTGTGTCACTGATGCTTAGGGGTTTAATGAGGGGATCCGCTGTGGGTAGATCACATGACGTGGTTGTGTATAAATGAGGGGTTCAGTTGTGGAGTAGATACATGGTGCTGTATGTGTTATAATTGCAGGATGGATGTGGGGTAGATACATGATGCTGTATGTTCTATAATGAGTGATCGGCTGTGGAGAGTAGAATCACTTGACGCTGTTATGTGTATAATGGAGGGGATTGGATGTTGGAGTAGGATCACATGACGGTTGACCCAGTGAGAGGGCATGATTGGCTCGATTGAGTGGTAAAGTTAGGGTTAGGACTGCCCTATTTGAGATCACGTTGGAAAGTCGTGGGCAGCCTTTAACATCTTCTGACAAAATTTGTGAACCGAGAATCTCAATAGTTTTTTTCTTGTACTGGGATGCTGGTGTAGGATCACATGATGCTTTATGTGTATAATGATGGGATCGGTTGTGGAGTAGATCACATGATGCTGTATGGACATCTGGTAATAAAGCTTCTTGCACACCTTCGAGGCTGACATATTTAGGTCCTCCTGCATGAAGATACTATCCCTTTATATAGTGGGTCTCCAGTGAACCTGTGTCATGATACTGACCACTATGGTGCGGTCTATACTGTACCTGAGGTGTATATAGCATGTGATGGTGGCGGCTCTGTATATATAGGACCAGCACTCTATAGTATCCGGGGTGGTCCGCAGTGTCCGAGTGTAACCTCTCGTATGTACATAGCTCCGTCCAGTCACCCAGCCCCAGCGCTCGGAGCCGGGAGATGGCTGCAGTATACAGGAGGCTGTGGCATGGGATGGGGCGGATAGACTCCCCTCTGAAGAACATTTCCACCAGGACATAGATGTCGCCTGGACCACGATGCATTGCGGCAGGACGATTTGTGTGTAAATTCAAGGATGGGCATAAGGTTATACTTATCACAGTCATAGACACAAAGCTGAGTAGGAGGAAGGGAGCTCCCCCTCAAATTACCGGGACTCACGTAGTCACCTTTGGGCAATTCGCATCCGCAGCTCAAGAGGTTCAAGCTCCCACAATTCCCCCGTGAGGGGTTCGTCCCAATAGGGTTTATCAATGCATCCCCCCTATTCCCCCAATATCCCGCCCTCCTTTCCCCTTTCCCTCCCCCCATCCTTCCCTCCCCCCCCCACCACCTCCTGCACCTCTCCTCCTTGCCCCCCCAAACCCTCCCGCCTTCCTCCCTGCCCCCCCCACCTCCGCCGCCCTCCTCCTGCCCCCCCACCATCCTGCGCCTCCTCCTGCCCCCACCACCATCGCGGGTCCTCCCCCCTGCCCCCACCACCTCCTGCGGTCCTCCCCTGCCCCCCCCACCATCCTGGTCCCCCTCCGCCCCCCACCATCTGCCTCCCTCCCCCGCCCCACCACCCTCCTGCCCTCCTCCTCCCGCCCCACACCCTCCCGGTCCTACTCCTGGGCCCCCCCCCCATCTCCCTCCTACTCCTGCCCCCACCACCATCCTGCGGCTCCTCCTCCTGCCCCCACCACCATCCTGCCCTTTCCCTTGCCCCCCCCCCCCTCCTGCGGCTCCCCCTCCTGCCCCCCACCCACCTGCCCTCCTTCCTCCCCCCCCACCATCCGCCCCTTTCCCCGCCCCCCCCCCTCCGCGGCTCCTCCCTTTCCCCCACCCCCATCCGGGGCCTCCTCCTGCCCCACCACCATCCAGCGCGTCCTCCTCCCCCCCCACACCATCCCGCGGCTCCCCTCCCGCCCCCACCACTTCCCGCGCCTCCTCCCTGCCCCCAACACCACTGGCCTCCTCCCCTGCCCCCCCACCTCCGCCTCCTCCTCCCGCCCCCACCACCTTTCCCCCCTCCAAATCCTGCCCCCCCACCATCCTGCGCCCCCCTCCTGCCCCCCCACATCTGGGCTCCCCCCTGCCCCCACAATCCTGGGCCCTCCCCCCTGCCCCCCAACCCCAAAACCTGGCCCTCCTCCCCCCAACCCCAAACCTGCGGCTCCTCCCCTCCCCCCCCATTCTGCCCTCCTCCTCCTGCCCCCCCACCATTTGCCCTCCTCCCCCTGCCCCCCACCATCCGCCTTCCCCTCCGCCCCCCACAAACCTGCGCCCCCTTTTTGCCCCCACCACAAACCGCCCTCCCCCTGCCCCCCCCCACCATCTGCGGCTCCCTCCTGCCCCCAGCACCATCATCCGCCTCCTCCCCCTGCCCCCCCCCCATCCCGGTCCTCCTCCTGCCCCCCCCCCATCCTGCGGCTCTCCTCCCGCCCCCACCACCATCCTGTGCCTCCTACCCCTTTCCACCCCACCACCTGGCTCCCCCTCCTGCCCCCCCCCACCTCCTGCCCCCTCCTCCCCCTGCCCCCACCACCACCCTGCGGCTCCTCCTTGCCCCCCCCACTGCGCTTTCCCCCTCCCGCCCCCCACATCCTGCGCTCCTCCCCTGCCCCCACCACAATTCTGCGGCTCCTCTTCCTGCCCCCACCACCATTCTGCGGCTCCTCCACCTGCCCCCACCTAGCGCTTTTTCCCCCTGCCCCCCCCAAAAATCCTCGCCCTTCCTCCTGCCCCCCCCCCAAACCTGCCCCCTCCCCCTCCCCCCCCACAAACCTGCCCTCCCCCTCCGCCCCCACCCCCATCTGGCCCCCTCCAGGCCCCCCCCCCATCCCCGGGGGTCCCTCCTCTGCCCCCACCACAAACCTGCGCTCCTCCTCCGCCCCCCCACCATTGCGCTTTCCCCCTCCCCCCACCCATCCTCGCTCTCCTCCTCCCCCCCACCTTTCCTGCGCCTCCCCTCCTGCCCCCACCACCACCCTGCGCCTCCTCCCTGCCCCACCACCCTCTCCTCCCACCCGCCCCCCCCCACCCTCCTGCGGGCCCTCTCCTCCCCCAAAACCCCCTGCGTTTCCTCCCCTGCCCCCCCCAATCTGGCCCCCTCCTCCCCCCAAAACATTTGCCCCTCCCCCCCCCCCTGCCCCCCCCACCAAAATTTTCGGCTCCTCTTCCTGCCCCCACCACCATTCTGCGGCTCCTCCACCTGCCCCCACCACCATCCTGCGCCTCCTCCTCCTGCCCCCCCCACAATCCTGCGCTTCCCCCTCCTCCCCCCACCACCAACCTGCGCCTCCTCCTCCTGCCCCCACACCATCCTGCGCCTCCTCCTCCTGCCCCCACCCCCATCCTGCGGCTCTCCTCCTGCCCCCACCACCATCCTGCGCCTCCTCCTCCTGCCCCCACCACCATCCTGCGCCTCCTCCTCCTGCCCCCACCACCATCCTGCGCCTCCTCCTCCTGCCCCCACCACCATCCTGCGCTTCCTCTGCCCCAACCATCCCGCGTTCCTCCTCCTCCTCCTGCCCCCACCACCATCCTGCGCTTCCTCCTGCCTCCACCACCATCCTGCTTCTCCTCCTACTGACCCCACCACAATCCTTCGCCTCCTCCTCCTGGCCCCCCACACCATCCCGCGCTTTCCCCCTCTGCCCCACCACCATCCTATGGCACCTCCTCCTGCCCACCACCATCCTGCGCCTCCTCCTCCTGCCCCACCACCATCCTGCGCCTCCTCCTCCTGCCCCCACCACCATCCTGCGCCTCTCCTCCTGCCCCCACCCTCCCGCGGGCCCCCTTCCTCCTCCCACCACCCTCCTGCGCCTCTCCTTCTTGCCCCCCCACCATTCTTGCGCTCTTCCTCCTGCCCCCAACCCTATCCATCCCTGCCGCCCTCCTCCTGCCCCCCCCACCATCCTGCGCCTCCTCCTCCTGCCCCCACCACCATCCTGCGCTTCCTCCTCCTGCCCCCAGCACCATCCTGCGCTTCCTCCTCCTGCCCCCAGCACCATCCTGCGCCTCCTCCTCCTGCCCCCAGCACCATCCTGCGCTTCTTCCTCCTACCCCCACCTCCTGTGCCTCCTCCTGCCCCCACCACCATCCTGCGCCTCCTCCTCCTGCCCCCACCACCATCCTGCGCCTCCTCCTCCTGCCCCCACCACCATCCTGCGCCTCCTCCTCCTGCCCCCACCACCATCCTGCGCCTCCTCCTCCTGCCCCCACCACCATCCTGCGCCTCCTCCTCCTGCCCCCACCACCATCCTGCGCCTCCTCCTGCCCCCACCACCATCCTGCTCTTCCTCCTCCTGCCCCCACCACCATCCTGCCACCCCTTTCCCGGGCCCCAGCACCATCCTCTCCTCCTCCTGACCCCAGCACCATCCTGCGCCTCCTCCTCCTGCCCCACCACCATCCTGCGCCTCCTCCTCCTGCCCCCACCACCATCCTGCGCCTCCTTCTCCTGCCCCCACATCCTGCGCCTCCTCCTACTACCCCCACCACCATCCTGCGCCTCCTCCTCCTACCCCCACCACCATCCTGCGCCTCATCCTCCTGCCCCCACCACCATCCTGCGCCTCCTCCTACTGACCCCTCCATCATCCTGCGCCTCCTCCCCCTGAACCCACAACCATCCTGCGCTTCCTCCTCCTGCCCCCACCACCATCCTGCGCCTCCTCCTCCTGCCCCCACCACCATCCTGCGCCTCCTCCTCCTGCCCACCCACCACCATCCTGCGCCTCCTCCTCCTGCCCACCCCCCCTCCTGCGCCTCCTCGTCCTGCCCCCGCCACCATCTTGCGCCTCCTCTTCCTGCCCCCGCCAACCAAATTTTCGCCTCCTCCTCCTGCCCCCCCCCCATCCTGCCCTCCTCCCTCCTCCCCCACCACCAAATTTTCGCCTCCACCATCCTGCGCCTCCTCCTCCTGCGCCTCCTCCTCCTTCCCCCACCAAAAATCCTTTCCGCCCTCCTCTTCCCCGCCCCCCCCACCCCCATCCCGCGCCTCCCTCCTCCCGCCCACCCCCCCACCCTCCTGCGCCTCCTCCACCTGCCCCCCCCCACCCCTCCTGCGCCCCTCCTCCCCTTTCCCCCACCCCCCAAACCTGCGCCTCCCCCTCCCTTTCCCCCCCCCACCATCCCGCGGGCCCCCTCCCCTGCCCCCAACACCATCCGCGCCCCCCCTCCCCCCCCCCCCAACACCATCCCCGCCCCTCCCCTCCTGCCTCGTAAACCCTGCCTGCGCCTCCTCCTCCTGCCTCGATCACCATCCTTTCCGGGGCCCCCCTCCCCTGCCCCCCCACCCCTCCTGCCCTCCCCACCACCATTAAAGCGCCTCCTCCTCCTGCCCCCCCCACCAAACCTTTCGCCCCCCCTTGCCCCCAAACCCCCAAACCTGCGCTTTCCCCCCTCCTGGGGCCCCAAAAAACCATCCTGGGGCCCTCCTCCTCCTTTAACCCCCCCACCAACCCCTGCCCTCCGCCCCCCTGCCCCCCCAAAAGATCCGCGAGCCCCCCCCTCCTCCTTTACCCCCCCCCAAACCTTTTTGGCGGGTTTCCTCCTCCCCCCCCCCAGCACCATTCCCCGCGCCTTTTTCCTCCTGCCCCCACCACCATCCTGCGCCTTCTCCTCCTGCCTCCAGCACCATCCTGCGTCTCCTTCTACTGACCCCACCACCATCCTGCGGCTCCTCGTCCTGCCCCCACCAAACCCTTCCGTCCCCCCTCCCATGCCCCCCCCCACCATCCCTGCCCTCCTCCTCCTGCCCCCCCCCCCATCCTGCGCCTCCTCCTCCTGACCCCAACACCATCCTGCGCCTCCTCCTCCTGCCCCCACCACCATCCTGCGACCTCCCCTCCTGCCCCCCCACCATCCCCGGCCCCCTCCTCCTGCCCCCACCACCAACCTGCGCCTCCTCCTCCTCCCCCCACCACCATCCTGCGCCTCCCCCCCTCCCCCCCCCAACCCCCATCCCCGGGCTCCTCCTCTGCCCAACCAAACCCTCCTGCAGCTCCTCCTCCTTCCCCCACCACCATCCTGTGCCTCCCCCCCTTCCCCGCCCCCCGCCCATCCTGCGCCTCCCCTCCTGCCCCCCGACCCCCATTTTACGCCTCCTCCTCCTGGGCCCCCCCCACCACTTGCGCCTCCTCCTTTCCCCCCCCCAAATCCCCCATCCTGTGCCTCCTCCTGCCCCCAAAACCCCCCACCTGCCCCCTCCTCCTCCTGCCCCCCCCCCCCTCCTGCGCCTTTCCCCCTCCTGCCCCCAAAACCCCATCCCGCGCCTCCTCCACCCGCCCCCACCCCCAAACCTGCGCCTCCTTTCCTGCCCCCCCCACCACCATTTCCTTTCGCCCCCCTCTTTCCTGCCCACCCACCACCAACCTTGGGGCCCCCCCCTCCCCGCCCCCCCACCATCCCCGTGCCTCCTCTTTTCCCGGCCCCCCCACCCATCTTTTCGGCCCCCTCCTTTCCTTTCCCCCCCCAAACCCTCCCGCGCCTCCCCTCCTTTTCCCCCACCACCCCCTCTTTCGCCTCCTCCTCCTGCCCCCAAACCCCAATCCCGCCCTCCTCTTCCCCCCCGGGCCCCCCCACCAAAATCCTGCCCCCTCCTCCTCCTGCCCAAACCCCCCACAATCCCGCGCCTCCCTTTCCTTTCCTGCCCACCCACCCCCATCCTGCGCCTCCTCCTCCTGCCCCCAACCCACCCTTTCCCTCCCTTTCCTCTTCCTGCCCCCACCACCATCCTGCGGCTCCTCCTCCTGCCCCCCCAAATCCTGGGGCTCCTAAAACCTGGCCCCCAAAACCAAACCCTCCTATGGGGGACCTCCTCCTGCCCACCCCAAATTTCCCGCGGCTCCTCCTCCGCCACCAACCCCCTTTTGCGGGGGTCCTGCCCCCCCCAACCCTTCTTTTGGGTCCCCTCTTGCCCCCCCCACCCCCCTGTTTGGGTCCTCCTCTTTCCCCCACCACCATCCTGTGGCTCCCCCCTCATGCCCCCCCCCACCCCCTCCTGTGGGTTTCCCCCTCAAAGCCCCCAACCAAAAATCCTGGGTTTTCCCCCTCCTGCCCCCACCCCCCCTCCTGCGGGTCCTCCCCCTGCCAAACCCCCCCCCATTCCCGGCTCCCCTCCTGCATCCCCCCCCCACCTGGGGCTCCTCCCTCCTCCATTCCCGTGTTCCCCCTCCGTCCCCCATTTCCGTGGCTTTCCTCCCCCCCATCCTGTGGGGTCCTCCTCCTGGGGCCCCCACCACCCTCCCGCCGGCTCCTCCTCCTGCCCCCCCCCACCCTCCTGCGGCTCCTCCTCCTCATCCCCCACCATCCTGCGGCTCCTCCTCCTCCATCCTGTGTCTCCTCCTCCTCCCCCATCCTGTGTCTCCTCCTCCTCCCCCATCCTGTGTCTCCTCCTCCTCCCCCATCCTGTGGCTCCTCCTCCCCATCCTGTGGCTCCTCCTCCTCCCCCATCCTGTGGCTCCTCCTCCTCCCCCCAATTCCCGTGGCTCCTTCCCCCTCCCCCAAACCTGTTTGGGTCCTCCCCCCCTCTTTTTGTGGTCCTCCCCCCCCATTTCCCGTGGCCACGGCGGGTTTGCTTTTGGGTTTCAGGTGGAGTAAATCGGAACAGGGGTTTTCACCCTTTAAAAGGGTTCATCACCCCTCAAGCCCGCACATAAACTCCCGGCACTTCCTGCAGTGCAGACATCCTCTGCTCCAGCTCGTCCTTCCTCTGCCTGCGGGGACAGCGCACCACCCTTAAAGGGCCCCAATGGGTCCCCAAAAAAGAAAGGGCCCCCAGTTTCAAGAGCGCCGGGTTGGGGGGCGAGAAAAAAAATGCGTAATGAAGGGGTTAAGGCAAGCGCCCCCCCCCCTCCTTTTCTTGCAGTAATGAAGGGGTTAAGGGGGAGAAACGCCCCCCCTCCCCCCTCCCCCTCTCTGCAAAATAATGAAGGGGTTTAAAGGTGAGGGCGCCCCTCCTCTTTCAGTACTGAAGGGGTTCAGGTGAGAGCGCCCTCCTCCCTCTCTGCATTAAAAGAAGGGGGTTCAAGGAAAAGGCCCCCCCATTTCCTTTCCCCCTTTCTTCAGTAATGAAGGGGTTTTAAAGGGGAAGGGGCGCCCTCCTCCTCCTCTTTTCTGCAGTACTGAAGGGGGTTTAAAGGGGGAGCGGGCCCCCCTCCTCTCTCTTTGAGTAAGAAAGGGGTTTTAAAGGGGTTTAGCGCCCTCCCTTCTCCTCTGCAGTAATGAAGGGGTTAAGGGGAGAGCTCCCTCCTTTCCCCTCTCGCTGTAATGAAAGGGGGTTAAGGTTTAGAGGCCCCTTCCCCCCCTCCCCTCCTGCCCTAATGAAAAAGGGTTAAAGGGGAGAGGGGCCCTCCTCCACCTCTCTCTGCAAATAATGAAAGGGGGGTTTTAAATTGGGGAGCGCCTTCCCCCTCCCCCAAATCTTTCAGTAATGAAGAGGTTAAGGGGAAGCGCCCTCCTTTCCCCCATTTAAAGAAGGGGGTTAAGGTGAGAGCGCCCCCCCCCTCCCTCTTCTGTGTAATGAAGGAGTGAAGGTGAGAGGGGTTGCCCTCCCCCCCTCTCTCTTCAGGGAATTTAAAGGGGGTTTTAAAGGGGAGAGCGCCCCCCCTCCTCCTTTTCTCTGGGAGTAATGAAGGGGTTAAGGTGGGGAGCGCCCTCCTCTCTTGCAGTAATGAAAGGGTTTAAAGGGGAGAGGCCCTCCCCCTTTTTTTTTCTGTAGTAATGAAGGGGTTAAAGGGGGAGAGGCCCCTCCCCCTCTTTTTTCTGTAGTAATGAAAAGGGGGTTTGGGGAGGCGCCCCCTTTTCCCCTCTCTGCAGTAATGAAGGGGGTTTAAGGGTGAGAGCGCCCTCCCCCTCCCCTCTGCAGTAATGAAGGGGTTAAGGTGAGAGCGCCCTCCTCCTCTCTCTCTGCATTTAAAGGGGGGGTTTTAAGGGGGTGGGCCCCTCCTCCTCCTCTTCCCTGCAATTAAAGAAAAGGGGGTTTTTAAAAGGGGAGAGGCCCTTTTCCCCCTCTCTCTGCAGTAAGGGAAGGGGTTTTGGGGACAGAGCCCTTTCCCCATCCCCCCCTCTCTGCAGTAATGAAAGGGGTTTAAAGGGAAAAGCGCCCTCCTCCTCCTCTCCCTATAGTAATGAAGGGGTTAAAAGGGGAAAAGTCCCTCCTCCTTTCCCCCCTTGCATTTAAAGAAGGGGTTAAGGTGAGGGGCGCCCCCCCCTTTTTCTTTGCAGTAATGAAGGGGTTAAGGTGAGAGGGCCCTCCCCCTCTCTCTCTGCACTAATGAGGGGTGAAAGGGGACAAACCCCCCCCCCCCCCCTCCTCTCCTTTTTCAGTATGAAGGGGTTAAGGTGAAGCACCCCCCTCCTCTCCCCTCTGCAGTTTTAAAGAAGGGGGTTTAAAGGGGAGAGCCCTCCCCCCTCTCCCCTTTGCAGTACTGAAAGGGGGTTAAAGGGGGAAGCGCCCTCCCCCTCTCTTCTGCAGTAATAAAGGGGGGTTTGGTTTAGGCGCCCTCCCCCTCTCTCTCTGCAGTAATGAAGGGGGTTTAAGGTGGGGAGCGCCCCCCCTCTCTCTTTTCCCGTATGAAGGGGTTTTAAGGGGGAGAGCCCCCCTCCTCCTCTTTTGCGTAATAAAGGGGTTAAAGGGGAAGGCGCCCTCCTCCTCCCCTTTTCGGGTGTAATGAAGGGGTTAAGGTGGGGAGCGCCCTCCTCCCCTCTCTCTGCTGTAATTAAGGGGGGTTTGGGTTTTAGAGCGCCCCCCCCCCCCCCCCTCCTCTCTTTTGCCGTAATGAAGGGGGGTTTAAGGGGGAGAGCGCCCTCCTCCTCCTCCAGTAATAAGGGGTTAAGGGGAGAGCCTCCTCCTTTTCCCTGTGTAAAAAGAAGGGGTAAAGGGACACGCCGGGGCCCGCTTCCCCCCTCTCCCGCAGTAATGAAAAGGGGGGAAGGTGGGGGAGCGCCCTCCCCCTCCTCCCCTCTTTCAGTAATGAAGAGGTTAAGGTGAGAGCGCCCTCCTCCTCCCTCTTTGCAAATAATGAAGGGGTTAAGGTGAGGCGCCCCCCCTCCTCTTCTCTGTAGTAAATGAAGGGGTTTTTAAAGGGGGAAACGCCCCCCCTCCTCTTTTGCCCGTAATTTAAGGGGTTAAGGTGAGAGCCCCCCTCCTCCTCTCTGCAGTACATGAAGGGGGTTTAAAGGGGTTAGCGCCCTCCTCCTCCCTTTCTTGCGTAAAGAAGGGGGGTTAAGGTGAGAGCGCCCTCCTCTCTCTCTGCAGTAATGAAGGGGTTAAGGTGAGAGCGCCCTCCTCCTCTCTCTCTGCAGTAATGAAGGGGTTAAGGTGAGAGCGCCCTCCTCCTCCTCTCTCTGCAGTAATGAAGGGGTTAAGGTGAGAGCGCCCTCCTCCTCCTCTCTCTGCAGTAATGAAGGGGTTAAGGTGAGAGCGCCCTCCTTCTCTCTCTGCAGTAATAGAGGGGTTAAGGTGAGAGCCTCCTCTGCAGTAATGGAGGGGTTAGGGGTTCCTTGCACTGCTGGGATTTGTCGCAGTGTGTCTGTGGCACTTACCGCAGGAGGCGGAGCTCGGCCAGCAGGGTGGGGTTTTGCTGTGCCTTCTCTGGCGTGGGCTGGGACGCCTGCTCGTGCTCCAGGCGCAGCCGCTGGATTTCCTGCAGGATCTCTCTGTAATATCCACAAATGAGAGACGATCATCAGTGAGTGAAGCTCCGCCCCCCATGCCCATCACCCCCTCCCATTCTAGAGGAACACGGGGTCTCCTAAGGGGGTACAGGTCTGAGCCTGCACCTCAGCACCCTATCCCTTACAGGCCGGCTCCAGTGACGATAGGGCACCGCCCCTTGAGATGAGGGATCCTTCTCTCTTCCCCTTTCCCCCGAGATGACGGATCCGCCTCCCTCCCGAGATGACGGATCCGCCTCGCTCCCGAGATGACGGATCCTCCTCCCTCTGAAATGACGGATCCTCCTTCCTCCCGAGATGACGGATCCTCCTCCCTCCCGAGATGACGGATCCGCCTCCCTCCCGAGATGACGGATCCGCCTCCCTCCCGAGTGGACGGATCCGCGTCCCTCCCGAGATGACGGATCCGCCTGCCGAGATGACGGCTCCTCCTTCCTCCCGAGATGACGGCTCCTCCTTCCCCGAGATGACGGCTCCTCCTTCCTCCCGAGATGACGGCTCCTCCTTCCTCCCGAGATGACGGCTCCTCCTTCCTCCCGAGATGACGGCTGATCCTTCCTCCCAAAATGACGGCTCCTCCTCCCTCCCAAAATGACGGATCCTCCTCCCTCCCGAGATGACGGATACCCTCCTCCCTCCCGAGATGACGGATCCTCCTCCCGAGATGACGGATCCTCCTCCCGAGATGACGGATTCCCTCCTCCCGAGATGACGGATTCCCTCCTCCCGAGATGACGGATCCCCCACACGAGAGGACGGCTCCTCCTCCCTCCCGAGATGACGGATTCCCGCCTCCCTCCCGAGATGACGGATTCCCGCCTCCCTCCCAAAATGACGGATCCTCCTCCCTCCCGAGATGACGGATACCCTCCTCCCTCCCGAGATGACGGATCCTCCTCCCGAGATAAAGGATCCTCCTCCCTAGTTTACGGATTCCCTCCTCCCGAGATGACGGATTCCCTCCTCCCGAGATGACGGATTCCCTCCTCCCGAGATGACAGATCCCCCCCTCCCTCCCGAGATGACGGATCCGCCTCCCGAGATGACGGATCCTCCTCCCTCCCGAGATGACGGATTCCCCTCCCTCCGAGATGACGGATCCGCCTCCCTCCCGAGATGACGGAATCCCTCCCCCCTCCCGAGATGACGGATACCCTCCTCCCCCCCGAGATGACGGATCCTCCTCCCGAGATGACGGATCCTCCTCCCGAATGACGGATTCCCCCTCCCCAGATGACTGCTTCCCTCCTCCCGCGATGACGGATTCCCTCCTCCCGAGATGACTGATTCCCTCCTCCCGAGATGACAGATTCCCTCCTCCCTCCCGAGATGACGGATCCGCCTCCCGAGATGACGGATCCTCCCTCCCTCCGAGATGACGGAGTCCCGCCTCCCTCCCGAGATGTCGGATCCGCCTCCCTCCCGAGATGACGGATACCCTCCTCCCTCCCGAGTTGACGGATACCCTCCTCCCTCCCGAGAGTACGGATACCCTCCTCCCTCCCGAGATGACGGATACCCTCCTCCCTCCCGAGATGACGGATACCCTCCTCCCTCCCGAGATGACGGATTCCCTCCTCCCTCCCGAGATGACGGATACCCTCCTCCCGCCCGAGATGACGGATTCCCTCCTCCCTCCCGAGAGGACGGAACCCTCCTCCTCCCGGATGACGGATCCTCCTCCCTCCCGAGATGACGGATCCCTCCTCCCTCCCGAGATGACGGATACCCTCCTCCCTCCCGAGATGACGGATACCCTCCTCCCTCCCGAGATGACGGATACCCTCCTCCCTCCCGAGATGACGGATACCCTCCTCCCTCCAAAATGACGGATACCCTCCCCCTCCCGAAAATGACGGATACCCTCCTCCCTCCCGAGATGACGGATTCCCCTCCCCTCCCGCGATGACGGATCCTCCTCCCTCCCGAGATGACGGATTCCCTCCTCCCTCCCGAGATGACGGATCCTCCTCCCTCCCGAGAAGACGGATCCCCTCCTCCCTCCGAAATGACGGATTCCCTCCTCCCTCCGAAATGACGGATTCCCTCCTCCCTCCGAAATGACGGATTCCCTCCTCCCTCCGAAATGACGGATTCCCTCCTCCCTCCCGAGATGCCGGATCCTCCTCCCTCGCTAGATGCCGGATCCGCCTGCCGAGATGACGGCTCCTCCTACCTCCCGATTTGACGGCTCCTCCTTCCTCCCGAGATGACGGATCCTCCTTCCTCCCGAGATGACGGCTCCTCCTTCCTCCCGAGTGACGGCCCCTTCCCCCCGGATGAGGGATCCTCCTTCCCCCCGAGATAAACGGATCCCCCTTTTCCTCCCGAGATGACGGATCCTTCCTTCCTCCCGAGATGACGGATCCTCCTTCCCCCCGTGATGAAAAGATCTCCTTACCTCCCGAGGATGACAGATTCCTCCTACCTCCCGAGATGACAGATCCCCTCCTCCCCACCGAGGTGACGGATCCTCCTGCACTAAATTTGACGGATCCTCCTGCACTGAGATGACGGATCCTCCTGCCCCGAGATGACGGATCCTCCTCCTGCCCCGAGATGACGGATCCTCCTTCCTCCCGAGATGACGGATCCTCCTCCCTCCCGAGATGACGGATCCTCCTTCCTCCCGAGATGACAGATCCTCCTACCTCCCGAGATGACAGATCCTCCTACCTCCCGAGATGACAGATCCCCTCCACCCCACCGAGATGACGGATCCTCCTGCACTGAGATGATGGATCCTCCTTCCTCCCGAGATGACGGATCCTCCTTCCTCCCGAGATGACGGATCCTCCTTCCTCCCGAGATGACGGATCCTCCTTCCTCCCGAGATGACGGATCCTCCTTCCTCCCGAGATGACCGATTTCCCCCCTCCCCCCATCCATGATGGATTCTCACCCCCTCTATGATGGACCCAAGCCCACACGTGAGGACGGATCCCCCCGAGATGACGGATCCACACCCCCCCCTGAGATGACGGATCCTCGCCCCCTCCATGATGATGGATCCTCGCCCCTAAGTGAAGACCGACCCTCTCCCCCGTGAAGACTATCACCCGCCCCTACGTGAAGACCGACCCCTGCCCCCACATGAAGACCGCCCCCCGCCCGCACGGGAAGACCGCCCCCGGCACCCACGTGATGACCCACCAACCGCCCCCCACCTGAAGACCGACCCTCAGACCTTCTTCCCCACGTGACAACCGACCCCTGTCTCGACATGATGACCGATCCTAACCGCCATGTGATGATGGACCTTCGCCCCCTCCCCCACCCTGTGGTGACTGACCCTTGCCTATCTGCTCCTCCCACCCCCACGTGATAAGTGACCCCCATGTGATGATGGACCCTCACCCGTGTCCTCACCTGTTCTTGTTCTCCAGCTCGGCGATCAGCTGGCGCTGCTGCTTGTTGGCGTCAAAGTTGAAGCTGAGCTCTGTGGGTGGCCGAGGCTGCGGGTGTAAGAACACGGCTGAGACTGTGCAACAGCCTGATGCTCCACTCACATCCAGAGCTGCATAAACTGTCCTAATAGCTTAGTGGTCACCCTCCAGCTGCAGGACCTGACATCTCCCTGCTGCAGGACATGTGGACTCTGCCAAATTTTTCAGGATATGCTGGAAACAAAAGGAAATGCAGCCTGGAAGTGCCTAAGTGTAAAACATGTGGAGGAAACATAGAAGAAAGGGGGTAGGAGTCTTTTCCCCAGATCAGCCCCGGGGTTTTACTAGATAGATCATCATTTAATACCGTAGAAGGTAAAAGTAGGAGCCCCCTATTTAGATCAGCTCTGGGTGTGGCTGAGTGTAAAACAAGATGGAGGTTTTTAGTTAAGGAAGGGGGTTTGGACCTGTACTAGTGCAGGCCCCCCCGGTGTGACTAGAGTAAACCCCTGACTAAGTAACCCTTTGAAGGTGAGGGAGTAGGATCCAACCCTATTAAAACCCAGGGTCTGGAAAGGGGCTAGAGTGTAAAACATATTAAAGTATCATTTTAAAAGGGGGAGGGGGAGGACCCGTGGGTTTTGATGCAGCTCTGGATGTGTCTTTGAGTTTGAAACATGATGTAAATAAACCCCCAAAAAGGTGAGAAAAGTAAGTCCCCTTTTTTAGATTTCAGCTCTGGAAAGTTCTAGATAAAGCAAAGGGGTAGCAAGGGTGAAGGGTTTTGGGGGGGTCCGTTAAAACCCCAAGTTTTCCCGGGTTCCGGGAGCAGTCTGGGGGCGAGCGAGCCCATTAGGCGGGGCACCTCAATCAAACCCCCCTATGGGCCTTCCCAAAACCCCCCGTTAAAAAGGGCCCCAAAACCAAACAATTTAGCAAAAGGGGGGCCGTACGCATTGGGAAAAAGCTCCCATCCCTCCTCCGGCCCAAAGGGGCTTCCAAAAATCTTAAATTAAACCCCACACAGTGAATCACCCCCATCATCCCTGACCCCAGGGGCTCAAAACCAAACTAATCTCCCATCACACACAGTGTATCACCCCCATCATCCCCGAAACCCCAGAAGCCCCAAAACTAAACTCCTATAACCCCCAGTGTATCCCCCATCATCCCCCGACCCGGGGCCAGAATCTTATTTCCCCCATCATACACAATGATCCTCCCCTCATCCCTGACCCAAAGGGGCTCACAACTAATCTAAAAAAACCACAAACCCCTTGTATCACACCCCCCCCACCCTAAAAACCCCGGGGCCCCAAAATCAACCCAAACACACACATGTATCACCCCCATCATCCCTGGCCCCCGGGGCCCCAATGTAATCTCCTATCACCCCATAAGGGACACTCCCCCTCACCCTGACCCCCCGGGGCCCCAAAATCTAACCCCTAACCCCACACAGTGTATCACCCATCAAACCCTGGGGGCCCCGGAGCTCCCAAAGTAACTCCTACCCCCCCAAAAAAATAATGTACACTCCCTCAACCCTGACCCTAGGAAACTCACCAAACTAATCTCCTACACACATAATGTTTTTCCCCTCCCCATATCCCGTCCCCAGGAGCCCCAAAATCTAATCTCCCCATCACACATTAAAGTTCCCCCCACATCCCTTCCCCCGGAGCTCCCAAGTAATTTTCCTATCATACCCAAAGTATCATTCCTCCTCCCCGACCCGGGACTCACAATCAAAACTCTTTTCACACACAATGTAAACACACCCCATCACCTGACCCCAGGGGCTCACAATCAAATTTTCCTATCCCCACCCATTTTATCCCTTTCCCTCATCCCCCGACCCGGGAGCTCACAACTAATCTCTTTCACACACAATTTTATCATTCCCATCACCCTACCCCAAAGCTCACAATCCAAACCCTTCACACACAGTGTAACCCTTTTCCCCCATCCCACCCCAGGGGCCCCCAAACTAATCTCCTAACACACAAAATGTATTTACTCCCCCCATCCCCGGCCCCCGGGGCTCACAATCTTTAAACTCCCCCATCATCCCCGTTCACTCCCATTTACCCTGGCCCCAGGGGCTCCCAATTAAAACTCCACACACATAATGAATCACTCCCCTCATCCCCTGACCCTAAAAGCCACAATCTTTTCCTATCACACATAATGTATCACTCCCATCATCCCCCCCAGGAACTCCCCAAATTTTAAAAACCTATCCAAAACACAATGTATTTATTCCATCATCCCTACCCGGGGGGCTCCCCAAACTAAACTCTTAAACACACCCCCAATTTTTTCAAAACCCCCCATTCCCCGACCCCAAAGGGGCTCACAATCTAAAACTCCCACACACACATTGTATCATTCCATCCTCCCTGCCCCGGGGGGCCACAACAATCTCTTTTTCACCACAATGTATCATTCCCTCAAACCCGACCCCAGGGCTCCCAAAACTAATCTCTTATCACACATAATGTTAAAACCCCTCATCCCCGACCCCAGGAACTCCCAATTAATCCCACACACACCAAAGGAATCGCACATTTATCCCCACCCCAGGAAACTCCCAACCAAACTCCTATCACACACAGGGTATCACCCCCCCATCCCTGACACAAGGAGCTCACAAACAATCTCCTATCAACCCCCAATTATCACTCCCTTTATCCCTGGCCCCCCGACTCACAAAACTAACTCCTATCCCACAAAATGTTCACTCCCCTCCCCCTGCCCCCAAGGGGCTCACAATCTAAAACTCCTATTCACACAAAAGTTTTCACTCCCCCATCCCTGGCCCCAGGACTCACCAAACTAAACTCCCTAAAACATCCCCCAAAGTATCCCTCCCATCATCCCGGCCCCCGGGCCACAATCAATCTCCTATCACACCCCCAAAAAGGGATAAATCCCATCCCTCCCACCCAGGAGCCACAAACTAATCTCCTATCACACACAATTAACACTCACAACCCTTACCCAGGGGCTCACAATCAAATCTCCATCACACAAAATGTTCACTCCCTCATCCCTGACCCCGGGGGCCCCAATCAAACCCCCTAACACACATAAAGTATCACTCCCCTCATCCCGGGCCCAGGAGCTCCCAAACTAATCCCCCCTATCTCCCTAAATGAAAAAAATCCCATCATCCCCACCCAGGAAACCCCCAAAAAAATCTCCCTATCAACCACAATGACCCCTTTCCCCCAGCCCTGGCCCCAGGACCCCAATCTAATCTCCTATCCCACCTAAAGCCCCCCCCTCCCATCCCCCCTGACCCAAGGGGCTCACATCTAATTTTTAATAACCCACCCATTGAACACTCCCCTCATCCCAACCCAGGAGCTCAAATCTAATCTTCCAAACCCCACATTTTAACACCCCAAACAAACCCTGCCCCAGGGGCTTCCCCAAAGAAACTCCCATCACACAAATTTATCACTCCCACATCCTGACCCCAGGGGGTCACAATCCAACTTCCTATCACCCCTAAGTAACACTCCCCAAAATCCCCGTCCCCCCGGAGCCCCAATGTAATCTCCTTCAAACACAAAGTATCATTCCCTCAACCCCCGGGCCCGGGAGCTCACAATCAAATCTCTTCCCCACATAATTTTTATCACTCCCAACATCCCTGTCCCAAGCTCCCAAAAAAATCTCCTTCAAACACAAAAGTTCCCCTTCCATCCCCCCCAGACCCCAGGGGCTCACAAAACAAAAAAACCCCAACACACCAGTGAAACACCCCATCACCCCAACCCCCCGGGGCCTTTAGAACTTTTTTCCCTATCATACACAATGATCACTCCCATCTCCCTTACCCCAGAAACTCCCAATTTTTAATTTTTTCACACACAGTGTATCACCCAATCATTCCCCTGAGCCAGGAGCTCACAATCCAAAACTCCTAACCCCATAATGTAACACTCCCTTCCCCCTGACCCCCGGAGCTCCCCAAACTTAAACCCCCTAATTAAAACCCCCAAGCTCACTCCCATCAAGGGGCTTTCCCCCAAATTTAAACCCTTCACACCATTGTTTACTCCATCAACCCCGGCCCCCGGAGCCACAATCTAATCTCCCTTATCATCCACAAAGATTTCCCCCCCATCCCCGGCCCCCGGAGCTCACAATTTTAAAACTCCTATCACACATAAGTATAAATCCCATCATCCCCTGACCCAGGGGCCACAATCCAAAACCCTATCACACTAAAGTATAACCCCATCATCCCTTTCCCCGGACCACAATCTTCTCCAAACACACCAAAGTATCACTCCCAAACACCCTGACCCCGGAGCTCCCAAAACTAATCTCCTATCACACATAATGTTAAAAAAAATCCCAACCCCCCTGACCCAAACTCCCAAAAACAAACTCCCTACATACCCTAAATGTCTTTCTCCCATCCATCCCTGAAACCCCGGAGCTCCCCAAACTAATCTCCCAAACACCACAATGTATCCCCCTCCCCTCATCCCCGACCCAAGGAGCTCACAATCTAATCTTAAAACACACCCATTGTTTTCACTCCCTTTAACCCTAACCCAGGAGCTCAAAATCTAATCTCCCATCACACACCCTGTAACACTCCCACATCCCTGGGCCCCAGAGCCACAATCTAATCCCTAACAAAACCCCCAAAGTATCCCTCCCTTTATCCGTCCCCAGGAGCCCCAAGGGAATCTCTTATCACACCCAATGTTCATTCCCATCATCCCCACCCCAGGACTCCCAAAGTAAACTCCTATCACACACAAGGGTACTCCCCTCACCCTGACCCCCAGGAGCTCACCCAAACCCAATCTCCCCATCGTTTCCCCCCCGTATCCCCCCCCCTCTTTCCCCGCCCCCCACTCCCCCTTTAATCTCCTATCCCCCCATAAAGTATCCCCCCAAACATCCCCGGCCCCCCGGGCCCACAAACTAATTTCCCATCCCACAATGAAACACTCCCATAACCCCCACCCCCGGAGCTCACAACTAACCTCCTATCCCCACATAAAGTATCACTCCCATCACCCCGCCCCAGGGGAAAAAAAACCCCACAATTTAATCTTTTACACCCCCATTGATCCCCCATCATCCCTAAACCCCGGGGCTCCCCAATCTAATCTCCTATCAAAACAATGGAGTACGCACTTTATCCCCGAACCCCCCGGACTCCCCCCAAACCCCCTCCCTATCATCCCCCAAAAGTATCACTCCCATCATCCCCGACCCGGTTAGCCAAAACCCAATCTTTTTACACCCCCAAAAGGAGTACCCATCAACCCCGGGCCCCAGGAGCTCAAATCTAATCCCCTATCCCTCCCAAAAATGTAAACCCCCCCCCCCACCCTGACCCCAGGAGATCACAATCTAATCTCCCATCACACATAATGATCACTCCCATCAAACCCCCACCCCCCGGAGCCACAATCTAAAACTCCCCCCCCCCCCATCATCCACAATGTATCACTTTCCCCCCAAACCCCGACCCGGGGAGCTCACATCAATCTCTTTTTCACACATAAATTTTTCACTCCCTCATCCCTAACCCCCGGGCTCACAAAACTAATCTTCTATCACACACTTCTATCACTCCCATTATCCTGTATCTGCCGTCGGGGACCCCAGGGGGTAAAACCCTGTATATTTCCCGTTTTCCGGGGGGGAGGCAGGTGTCTTTGGGCATAAACACAGGGGATTGCGCGACATCAATTTCACTTGACCATCGCAGCCTCTGCACCGCCCAAACTGTGACACCCAAAAAATCCCTGAAGCTTTGGGCT
This sequence comes from Phyllomedusa bahiana, assembly GCA_025379985.1. NCBI lineage: Eukaryota > Metazoa > Chordata > Amphibia > Anura > Hylidae > Phyllomedusa > Phyllomedusa bahiana. The sequence continues at coordinate 63,401 of JAODAL010009098.1, forward strand.
CCGAGGGGACTAAATACCCCCCAGGGCCCGCTCCTCACACCCCCCGGTCCGCAACTTTGTTATTTTACAAAAACCCCCCCATTTACAGCTAGAGCTGCATTCTTAACTCTGCCAACTGCCCCTTGCAGCACGGCATAGTGAGAGAGGTAACTTTCTACAAAAGGGGGTTTGTGTAAAACACAACCCCCTCCAAAATACCTGCTGTAAACCCACCCTCTCTCCAAAGCAGCGCAGGGAACTGAGACCACCAGCAGCAGGAGGCAACTGGAAGATGCAAGATCCAAAAAGGGAAAAAACCCTATGACTGCACTCTGGGTGTGTCTACACCCAACCCCCGATGTTGAGGTTTTCCAGGTAAAATAATGGGGTAAAACCTCAAACAAAGGGGGGGGGGGGAGGGGGGGGGGGGCTGGGGGGGGGGGGGGGGGGGGGTGGGGGAAGGGGGGGGGTATTGGGGGGGGGGGGGTTGGGATTAGGGGGTTGGGGGATGGGGGGGGGGGGGGTTGGGGGGGGGGAATGGGGAGACTGTTAAAAAAAAGGAAAAGATTAAAAAAAGGGCCCCGGGGAAAAATTTTAAACAATGGAGAAGGGGGGACCCTTTTAAGGGCCCCAAACCCCCCCATGGAAAAAAAAAGACCTCTTACCCCTTCCCTTTTCCCTTCACAAAACCCCCCAAAATTTTTAAACAAAATAAAAAAACAGGAAAAGGTAAGCCCCCAACCCCCCCCCCCCCCCCCCCCCCCCCCCCCCCCGACCCCTTTTTTTTTTTTTTTTTTTGTTTGTTTTTTTTTTTTTTTTTTTTTTTGGGTCCTGTATAAAAAACCCCCCCCGGGGCTTACAAAAGGGCGTAATTTTTTTAAACTTTAGAAGGTGGGGGCCTTTAATTTTGCCCCAAACCCCCCGCTGAGGCCCAAAAAAACCACAAGGGGCTTATTTCCCCCTTCCAAAAAACCCCTTTTTACCCCCCCTTTCCCAAACCACAACCAAAAACCAACAACAATAAATAAAAAAGGAAAAAAGGGATACCAGGCCAGCACAGACATGATGTTGGGGGTTTCAGGGATTTTTGGGTAAACCCCCTAACCAAAGGGGGTGGGTACATGGCCGCCAGCGTCCCTTGGGGGCAAAACGGGGAAAACCAGAAAGACCAGTTTTCCGGGGCCCTCGAAAACGCCTCCTAAACACTTTACCTGTGTCATTGCGGAGCCGGGCCACATAGTCCGCTATCAGGGCATGCCGTTTTGGCATGCGGCTGGGTCCTGGGGTGGGTTCAACCGGTGAGACATGTTATCAGGATGAGTGACATGAGGGCCCCCCGGGGGGCATGGTATAATAAAAATGGCAAAGCCCAAAGAAGGGAACCTGCCTTTTAGAGGGGCATCCCGCCCCCTGGGGCCCGACCCTCTTAAACCCCCCTGCCTCACAAACAGCCAGGTAAAAAGCAAAAAATTTTCCCTTCCCCTGCCAAAAGTAAGGAGGTAGTGTTTATGGGGCAATGGAGGAGCCCACAGTGTAGTGGAGGGGCCCACAGAAACCAGGGGTGTGCAAAAACCTAGGGGGGCCCCATAAAACCCCTTGGGAAAGGGTGAAAAACCCCCGTGGGGAAAAGGGGAGTTTGGGGGGGAAAGGAGCAGGGGGGGGTAGAGGGAGGGAAAAGCCGGGGGTGGAAGGAAAGGAAAGGGGGAAAAAAAAGGGGTGTTGGGAGGAGAACAGGGGGGGGTGGTGGAGGAGGAGAACAGGGGGGGGGTGGAGGAGGAAACAGGGTTTTGGGGGGGAGGGGATCAGGGGGTGGGGGAGAGGCGGGGGGTTGGGAAAAAAAGGGAAAGCAGGGGGGGGTAGAGGGGGAGGAAAAACAGGGGGGGGTGAAAGGGGAAAGGGGAAGAGCAGGGGGTTTTTAGGAGGAAAAAGACAGGGGTGGGGGTGGAAAGGAGGGGAAAAGCAGGGTGGGGGGAAAGGGGGAGGGGCCGGGGGGTGGTAGAGGAGGAGAAGAGCAGGGGGTGGTAGAGGAGGAGAAGAGCAGGGGGTGGTGGAGGAGGAGAGCAGGGGGGGGGGGGGGAGGAGGAGAAGAGCCCGGGGGTGTAGGGGGAGAAAGGCCCGGGGGTGGTGGAGGAGGAGAACAGGGGGTGGTGGAGGAGGAGAGCAGGGGGTGGTGGAGGAGGAGAGCAGGGGGTGGTGGAGGAGGAGAAGAACAGGGGGTTGGTAAGGAGGAGGGCCCGGGGGGTGGTAGAGGAGGAGAACAGGGGGGGGTTTGGGGGAGGAAACAGGGGGTGGTTTTTTGGAGGAGAGCAGGGGGGTGGTAGAGAAGAGCAGGGGGTGGTGGAGGAGGAGAGCAGGGGGGTGGTGGGAGGAGGGAGGGAAGGGGGGGGGGAGGATTGAGGAAACAGGGGGGGGTTTAGGAGGAGAGCAGTGGGGGTTGGGGGGGAGGAGAGGGGGGTGGGGGGGGGAGAGCTCCCGGGTGGTGGTGGGGGAGGGGGGGGCCCCGGGGGTTTTGTTTTTGGGGAACAGGGGGGGTGGTGGAGGAGGAGAGGGGGTGGTTGAGGAGGAGAACAGGGGGTGGTGGAGGAGGAGAACAGGGGGTGGTTTTGGGGGAAAGGGGCCCCGGGTTTTGGTGGTGGGGGGAACAGGGGGGTTTTGGGGGGTGGAGGAGAACAGGGGGTTTTGGAGGAGGGGAAAACAGGGGGTTTTGGGGGGAGGGGGAGCAGGGGGTGGTTTTTTGGGGAGGAGGGGGGTGGGAAGGAAAGGGAAAAAAGGGGGTTTGGGAAAAGGGGGAGAACGGGTTGGGGGTAGAGGAGGGAACCCGGGGGTGGTGTGGTTTGGGGGAGAGCAGGGGGGGGTTTGGGGGAGGAGGACCCGGGGTATTGGAGGAAAGGGGACCGGGGGATTGGAGGGGGAGAGGGGGGTTTTTGGGGAGGAGGAAGGGAGGGGGGGGGTGGGGAGGAGACAGGGGGGATTGGAGGACATTTCCCCGGGGGGGGGTTAAAAAAAAAAAGGGATTTGGGCAATTCCTGTCCCTCATAGAGCAGTCAGTCACAGATTAATCTCAAATAAAATGATAACCCGGAGACTTTGCTTCAATTCAGGAGCGTAAAGGCTAGAAACAGGGGGAAAAGCAGCGGCTGGGGGGGCCCCAGACAGGAGAGCAGCGGCTGGGGGGGGCCCCAGACAGGAGAGCAGCGGCTGGGGAGGGCCCCAGACAGGCGAGCAGCGGCTGGGGAGGGCCCCAGACAGGAGAGCAGCGGCTGGGGAGGGCCCCAGACAGGAGAGCAGCAGCTGGGGAGGGCCCCAGACAGGAGAGCAGCCGCTGGGGAGGGCCCCAGACAGGAGAGCAGCAGATGCAAAACAGTGTAGGGAGGTAGATACTTTAAAACCCACATCTCCAGCAATGCACTACAGCAGCAAATCCCTGGAACCTTTAAAGTAAACAGTTTATTTTAAACCCGGAACTTTCCCCCCTGGTTATATTAGGGGCAGAATCCGTATAAGGGGGATAAAATTAGATTGCCCTATTTTTATATTTGGGAAAGGTCCTTTTTTACAGGTTTTTTAAAAAATTTTTAAAAAAATATTAAAAAACCCCCAAATTTTTTATAATGGGGCAGGCATATACCTCTTTGTGGGTGTCGGGGATCCGGAGGAGATGTGTGTGACCATGGCATCGTTCATGTTGGAGAGAGGACGAGACGGGCTGAATGGAATGAAAGGAAAGAAAGAAAAAATTAGCAAAACAAACACAAAAATATAACACAGCAAGAATGTAGAATTACAATCCCTCATCACAGCAGCCACAAAGCGAGACTGCAGTCACATACGAAGAGGAAAAAAGGAAAAACGGCTCCGGCGCACGTGCAGTGAAAATAAAAAAAAAAAGGCCAGGATAAAGGCTTTCAATTAAAAAGTATTTATTCTTAAAATTGCTACGGAGTTACCGATGCAAAAACTAAAAAAACAATTACAGAAATTAACGCGGTTCGCGCGTGTACCCGCGATTCATCAGAAGTATCCAAAAGGTGAGAATATATCATCACTTTCCACCTATTACCCCTATTGTTCAGTATATACACTATTGTGCGCCCCCTCTTTTTTCTTTTCCCTGCATATAGCATCACATTTCGGTGAAAACATACTTTCCGTGGCCGGGTGTAGTCAGTGTATAAACCACACTGTACATAGTGTATACGGTGACACCATACTGCCGTGGCCGGGTGTAGTCAGTGTATAGACCATACTGTACATACTGTATACGGCGGCACCATACTGCCGTGGCCGGGTGTAGTCAGTGTATAGACCACACTGCACATACTGTATACGGTGACACCATACTGCCGTGGCCGGGTGTAGTCAGTGTATAAACCACACTGTACATAGTGTATACGGTGACACCCAATACTGCCGTGGCCGGGTGTAGTCAGTGTATAAACCACACTTTACATAGTGTTACGGTGACACAATACTGCCGTGGCCGGGTGTAGTCAGTGTATAGACCATACTGGGACATACTGTATACGGCGGCACCATACTGCCGTGGCGGGTTTTGTCAGTGTATACACCACACTGCACATAATGTATACGGTGACACCATACTGCCTTGGGCGGGTGTAGTGATTGTATAATTACTACTTCACATACTGTATACGGTGACACCATCCTGCCGTGGCTGGGTGTAGTGAGCGTAAACCATTTCTGTACATACGTATTTCACTGATACCATACTGCCGTGGCCGGGTGTAGTCAGTGTATAAACCATACTGCCATAGTGTAAAACGGTGACACCATACTGCTGGCCGGGATGTAGGTCAGTGTAATAACCATACTGTACTAGTGTATACGGTGACACCATTTCTGCGTGGCGGGTGTGTCAGTGTATAAACCATACTGTACAGACTGTATACGGTGACATCATACTGCCGTGGCCGGGTGTAGTCAGAGTATAAACCATACTGTACATACTGTATACGGTGACACAATACTGCCGTGGCTGGGTGTAGTCAGTGTATAAACCACACTGTACATACTATATCGGGACACCCCTACTGCCGTGGCCGGGTGTATCGTGTATAAAAACCATACTGCACATACTGTATACACTGACACCATACTGCCGTGGCCGGGTGTAGTCAGTGTATAGACTATACTGTACATACTGTATACACTGACACCATACTGCCGTGGCCGGGTGTAGTCAGTGTATAGACTATACTGTACATACTGTATACGGTGACACCATACTGCCGTGGCCGGGTGTAGTCAGTGTATAAACCACACTGTACATAGTGTTTACGGTGACCCCCATCTGCCGTGGCCGGGTGTAGTCAGTGTATAGACCATACTGTACATACTGTATACGGCGGCACCATACTGCCGTGGCCGGGTGTAGTCAGTGTATAGACCACACTGCACATACTGTATACGGTGACACCATACTGCCGTGGCGGGTGTAGTCAGTGTATTCACCATACTGTACATACCCGTATTACGGTGACCATTACTGCCCTGGCCCGGGTGTGTGCACGGTATAAAACCATAGTACATACTGTATTACCTGATACCTTACTGCCGTGGCCCGGGGGTAGTCAGTGTATAAACCATACTGCACATAGTGTATACGGTGAAAAACATACTGCCGTGGCCGGGTTGTAGTCAGTGTATACACATTTCTGTACTAGTGTATCGGTGACCCATCCTGCCGTGGGCCGGGTTTTAGTCCGTGTATAAACCATACTGTACATTTCTGTTACGGTGACACCATACTGCCGTGGCCGGGTGTAGTCAGTGTATAAACCACACTGTACATACTGTATAGGTGACACCATCCTGCCGTGTCCGGGTGTAGTCAGTGTATAAACCATACTGTACATACTGTATACGGTGACACCATCCTGCCGTGGCCGGGTGTAGTCAGTGTATAAACCATACTGTACATAGTGTAGACGGTGACACCATCCTGCCGTGGCCGGGTGTAGTCAGAGTATAAACCATACTGTACATACTCTATACGGTGACTCCATACTGCCGTGGCCGGGTGTAGTCAGTGTATAGACCATACTGTACATAGTATATACGGTGACACCATACTGCCGTGGCTGGGTGTAGTCAGTGTATAAACCATACTGTACATAGTGACACCATACTGCCGTGGCCCGGTGTAGTCAGTGTATAAACCATACTGTACATAGTGACACCCCTACTGTCGTGGCCGGGTAGTCAGCGTGTAAACCATACTGTACATAATGTATACGGTGACACCATACTGCCGTGGCCGGGTGTAGTCAGTGTATAAACCATACTGTACATACTGTATACGGTGACACCATACTGCCGTGGCCGGGTGTAGTCAGTGTATAGACTATACTGTATACGGTGACACCATACTGCCGTGGCCGGGTGTAGTCAGTGTATAGACATACTGTACATAGAGTATACGGTGACACCATACTGCCGTGGCCGTGTGTAGTCAGTGTATACACCATACTGTACATAGTGTATACGGTGACACCATACTGCCGTGGCCGGGTGTAGTCAGTGTATAGACCATACTGTACATACTGTATACGGTGACACCATACTGCCGTGGCCGGGTGTAGTCAGTGTATAAACCATACTGTACATAGTGTATACGGTGACACCATACTGCCGTGGCCGGGTGTAGTCAGTGTATAAACCATACTGTACATACTGTATACGGTGACACCATACTGCCGTGGCCGGGTGTAGTCAGTGTATAAACCATACTGTACATAGTGACACCATACTGCCGTGGCCGGGTGTAGTCAGTGTATAAACCATACTGTACATACTGTATACGGGTGACACTACTGCCGTGGCCGGGTGTAGTCAGTGTATAAACCATTCATGGAACATATGTATACATTGACCCATACTGCCGTGGCGGGTGTAGTCAGGTGTAAACAAATTTTACTGTACATATGTATAGGTGACACCATAACTGCCGTGGCCGGTGTAGTCATGTATAAAATCATACTGTACATTACTGTATCGGTGACACCATACTGGCCGTGGCGGGTGTAGTCAGCGTTGTAAAACCATACTGTACATACTGTATTTCAGTGACACCATACTGCCGTGGCAGGGGTGTAGCAGTGTATAAACCATTCTGTTCATAGTGTATTACGGTTGACACCATACTGTCGTGGCCGGGTGTAGTCAGTGTATAAACCCTACTGTACATAGTGTATACGGTGACACCATACTGCCGTGGCCGGGTGTAGCCCGTGTGTTCGGTCATATCCGTCATACCGGTAACAGCTAGACTCTATATCCTAGCAGGAGTCGGACGTTGTCCCTACAATCCCAGAGATGGATGTGTATTATGCTGCGCTCCACTTCCTCCATAGTGCTTGGGGCAGACAAATGCAATGAGTCCAGAGCTCCCACCCGGGTCTCTGCTACCATATGTCCAACCCAGGGGCAACAAGGATGTGTACATAATGATCAACCCTGGAGGTGTAATCATGTCAAGTGGCCTTCCGAGCCCCGATACCCATCACCCACCCATCAGTTGCATTATGGAGCTCATGTCTGCCCAATGTCCATTATTAACGTGCATCATCACCTCCGACCACTATGTCCCAAAATGGTCACAATGGCGTATATCTAACCGGTTAGGGTCCGGTTCTTTGAATGAAGCCAGGTTAGCTGGTGGAAACATGTTGGGGAGGTCAGGCATGACGTTTTAAATTGTGATTTCTCACCTCTGTCTACAAGTGTCACCCGCTGCAGAGGGTGTTACACGGAAGCCTTATGTTATGTTTTATGTCCATCGGATTAGGGATGATTTTGCAAGTAGGAGGCTTGGGATCCCTTACTGGAGCTAGTAAATTGCTGTGTTATTAAGGCTTTCTGTTGGTAGGTGGGGTTCCACCAGATTGATAGGTAGAAAAGGAGCTATTCCTTACTTCCGGAAGTAGAAAGGTGTTAAATGGTGAGGTTAGAATCAGGTTTTTAAAATGTGTGTATAGATGTTAATAATAAAAGTTACGTTTTAGTGTTTTATAGATTGAGAACTGATAGAGTTACATTTTTTCCTATGGCAAAACAGTAAATATAAAGAACGGGGCAAGGTCCCTAAGAGGAGGCCCCAAATACATGGGGAGGACGGAGGTGGAGATCCCTTCACCGGAGATCAGCAGAACGAAGGACATTCTGGAGGGCTCAATGTAGGCATCACATAAACCAAATAAGGTGAAAGAACAACTACAAGAAAGAGGAAGACGGGTGAATATGATGGGCGGCCGCCCCCGAACCAGGGCGACGATACCCCCAAAGAAGAAAACACCCCCCAGAGTGGACCCAGGAACCGATCAGAAGAAGAACACAAAGGGGGAACGCGAGAGATACCGGGACCCGAGGAGGAACCCAACACGCCAACCCCCAACGTCACCACACAAGCACATGGTCAAGCCACGAAGAACAAAGGGGGAGGAGGTTAATGACGGGAGGTATAGGAGGAGGCGCGCGCTCGGGGTTAATGACGGGAGGCATAGAGGAGGCGCGCGCGGGGTTAATGAGGGGAGGTACAGAGGAGGCGCGCGGGGTTAATGAGGGGAGGTACAGAGGCGGCGCAAGCGGGGTTAATGAGGGGAGGTACAGAGGAGGCGCACGCGGGGTTAATGACGGGAGGTATAGAGGCGGCGCACGCGGGGTTAATGACGGGAGGTATAGGAGGAGGCGGCGCACACGGGGTTAATGACGGGAGGTATAGGAGGAGGCGGCGCACACGGGGTTAATGACGGGAGGTATAGGAGGAGGCGGCGCACACGGGGTTAATGACGGGAGGTATAGGAGGAGGAGGCGCACACGGGGTTAATGACGGGAGGTATAGGAGGAGGAGGCGCACACGGGGTTAATGACGGGAGGTATAGGAGGAGGAGGCGCACACGGGGTTAATGACGGGAGGTATAGGAGGAGGAGGCGCACACGGGGTTAATGACGGGAGGCACATACCACATTCGGGTGGACCCACAGCCCCGGCCGCCGCTCTCAGCATCCTATAATACACTACACTGTACGGCGTCTCTACGGAAACGGACGGTCATGTGACCACGAGCGGAGGGGACAGGAGAGGCTGAGCGGAGGGGACAGGAGAGGCTGAAAGGAGGGGAGAGGAGCGCGGTCCTCACATATGTACACACCCCCCCCTCCACCCATCTCAATATACACCCCCCTATCATCTGTACACCCCCCATCATCTGTACACACCCCCCCATCATCCGTACACACCCCCCGTCATCTGTACACACCCCCCCAACATATCTGGACAACCCCCCCAAACATCCATCTGTACACCCCCCGCCATCTGTACACCCCCCGTCATCTGTACACACCCCCAACAACATCTGTACACACCCCGATCATTCATCATCATCTGTACAACCCCCGTCATCTGTACACCACCCCCCCGTTCCATACACACCACCCCGTATCCGTACACACCCCCATCATCATCATAATCATCTGTACACCCCCCCCCCCGTCATTCATACACACCCCCCCATCTGTACACCCCCCATCATCTGTACACCCCCCTCCCCGTCATCCATACACCCCCCCCCATCATCTGTACACACCCCCCATCATCCGTACACACCCCCCATCATCTGTACACACACACACCCCCATCATCTGTACACCCCCCCCCCCCCGTCATCCATCACACCCCCCCATCATCTGTACACCCCCCCATATACATACACAACCCCATCAATTGTCACCCCCCGTCATCCATACACACCCCCCCATCATCTGTACACCCCCCCGTCATCCATACACACCCCCCCATGATCTGTACACCCCCCATCATCTGTACACCCCCCTGCATCGTAACTCCCCATCAGTTGTACACCCCCATCATACTGTGGCACACCACCATCATCATCTGTATCCTCATCAACATCATCTGTACACCCCCCCATCAACTGTACACACACACACCCCCGTCATCTGTACACACACCTCCATCATCATCTGTACACACCCCACATCAGTTGTACACCCCCCCGTCATCCGTACACACACCCCCATCAACTGCACACACACCCCCCAACATCGTCCGTACACACACCCCCATCAACTGTACACACCCCCATCAACTGTGCACACCCCCCATCATCATCTGTACACACACCCCCGTCATCTGTACACACCCCTCCCGTCATCTGTACACACCCCCCAAACATCCGTACACACCCATCAACTGTGCACACCCCCCATCATCATCTGTACACACACCCCATCATCTGTACACACACCCCATCATCTGTACACACACCCCATCATCTGTACACACACCCCATCATCTGTACACACACCCCATCATCTGTACACCCCCCCGTCATTTGTACACACCCCATCAACTGTGCACACCCCCCCATCCGTACACCCCCGTCATCCGTACACCCCCGTCATCCGTACACCCCCCCGTCATCTGTACACACCCCCACCCGTCATCCGTACACCCCCCCCCGTCATCCGTACACCCCCCCCGTCATCCGTACAACCCCCTCGTCATCTGTACACCCCCCAACATCATCCGTACACACCCCCCATCATCATCATCTGTACACCCCCATCATCTGTACACCACCCCCCATCATCTGTGCACACCCCCCATCATCATCTGTATTCTACTCATCATCTGTACACACCCCCCCATATACTTTACACGCACACACCCCCGTCATCTGTACACACACCCCATCATCATCTGTACACTCACCCCCGTCATCTGTACACACACCCCCATCATCATCTGTACACACCCCCCCATCAACTGTACACGCACACACCCCCGTCATCTGTACACACACCCCCCCATCATCTGTACACACACCCCCCCATCATCTGTACACACACACACCCCCATCATCTGTACACCCCCCCCCTCCCCGTCATCTGTACACACCCCCATCATCTGTACACCCCCCATCATCTGTATACACCCCCCCTCATCCGTACACACACCCCCATCATCCGTATACACACCCCCATCATCCGTATACACCCCCCAACATCATCCGTACACACCCCCCATCATCCGTATACAGCCCCCCATCATCCGTATACACCCCCCATCATCCGTCACACACCTCCCCTGCTTCGTACACACCCATCTTGTTCACACCCATATCCGTCCACCCCCCATCATCGTTTACACCCACCCCATCATCGTTACACCCCCCCCATTCATCTGTACCACCCCCCCATATCCGTTATACCACACCCCCCTTCATAGGTACACACACCCCCACATTTCCGACACACCACCTTCATGTGTATACCACCCCCCCCAACATCATCCGTACACCCCCCCCATAACCATATCGTACACCCCCCCATCAAAATGTTTTCACCCGTATCTTGTTCACACACCCCCATGCATCATTCTGTACACCCCCCTCATCATCTGGACACCCCCCCCCGCATCATCTGCATGGACCCCCCCCCTTCATCTGCAGACACCCAATCATTGTAACACCCCCCATCATTGTAACTACATACCAACATCGTCCGTACAAACGCCCTTCAAAACGCGTGCACACCCCCCGTCTCGTAATACACCACCATCAAACTGTGCCAACCCCCGACATCTCTGTACACACCCATCATCTGTACACCCCCCCATCAACTGTGCACACCCCCTACCATCATCTGTACACCCCCCGTCATCTGTACACCCCCCCGTCATCTGTACACACCCCCATCATTATCTGTACACACCCCATCATCTGTACACACCCCATCATCTGTACACACCCCATCATCTGTACACACCCCATCATCTGTACACACCCATCATTCTGTAACTCCTTACATACATACTGGACTACACCCAATCATCTGTACACACCCCATCATCTGTACACACCCCATCATCTGTACACACCCCATCATCTGTACACACCTTCCATCATCATCTGTACCCCCCCCCCCCCGTCATCATCTGTACACCCCCCGTCATCATCTGTACACACTCCCCCCATCATCTGTTCACACTCCCCCCATCATCTGTACACACCCCCTCATCATCTGTACACACCCCCTCATCATCTGTACACCCCTCCCCCCGTCATCATCTGTACACCCCCCATCATCTGTACACCCCTCCCCCGTGCATCATCGGTACCACCCCAACCCACCCCCCCCCCCATCATCATCTGTACACACCCCATCATCTGTACACACCCCATCATCTGTACACCCCACCGTCATCATCTGTACACACACCCCCATCATCATCTGTACACACACCCCCATCATCATCTGTACACACACCCCCATCATCATCTGTACACCCCCCCCATCATCATCTGTACACACACACACCCCCATCATCATCTGTACACACCCCCCCCCATCATCATCTGTACACACCCCATCATCTGTACACACCCCATCATCTGTACACCCCACCGTCATCAGCTGTACACCCCCCCCGTCATCTGTACACACCCTCCAACATCAACTGTACACACCCCCGTCATCCGTACACCCCATCATCTGTACACACACCCGTCATCATCTGTACACCCCCCCCCCCGTCATCATCTGTACACACCCCATCAGCTGTACACACCCCTCATTCTCTCACCCGTACAAACACCCGGTCATTCATCCGTAACACCCCCCCATCATCATCTGTACACACCCCATCATCTGTACACACCCCATCATCTGTACACACCCCATCATCTGTACACACCCCATCATCTGTACACCCCACCGTCATCAGCTGTACACCCCTCCCGTCATCTGTACACACCTCCAAACATATACTGTACCAACCCGTCTTCGTACACCCTTCAATCATCTGTAAACACCCCCGTCATCATCTGTACACCCCCCCCCCCCCGTCATCATCTGTACACACCCCATCAGCTGTACACACCCCTCATCATCATCCGTACACACACCCCCGTCATCATCCGTACACACCCCCTCATCATGTACACACCCTCATCATCTGTACACACCCCCGTCATAATCGTACAAACCCCGTATATCCGTACACACCCCCCATCATCCGTACACACACCCCCCATCATCCGTACACACCCCCATCATCATCTGTACACACCCCCCATCATCATCTGTACACACCCCCCATCATCATCTGTACACACCCCCCCCAACATCCGTACACACCCCCCCCGTCATCATCCGTACACACCCCCCCCGTCATCATCCGTACACACACCCCCGTCATCATCCGTACACACACCCCCGTCATCATCCGTACACACCCCCCATCATCATCCGTACACACCCCCCCATCATCCGTACACACCCCCCATCATCTGTACACCCCCCCCATCATCATCCGTACACACCCCCGTCATCATCCGTACACACACCCCCGTCATTTGTACACACCCCATCATCTGTACACAACCCCCCCATCAAACTTATACCCCATCATGTGTACACACCCCCCATTCATGTGTACACCCCCCCAATCATGTGTACACCCCCCCATCATCTGTACACCCCCCCCAATCATCTGTACACACCCCCATCATCCGTACACACCTCCCATCATCTGTACACACCCCATCATCATCCGTACACACACCCCCATCAACTGTGCACACCCCCCATCATCATCTGTACACACCAACATATCATCTGTAACCCCCCACCCCCACCGCCCACGTTACAATATGTCAATATTTTCCTAACCACCGCGATATTCCCAGCCATCGGACGTTAGGCCATCTGCCAGAGCCTTGAAACCATAAGTAAGGATGCTTCTGGTCCAGGTTTCTCATTCACAACACCACTGCCACCAACAGCGACGTAATGGCCGCTGTGACACCAAGTGGTCCAGACAGCAACAGGAGGAGCAATGGAGGGGCGAGCAGTGCCTGGATGGTGCACCAGGAAGCTGCTCATGCTTTTCGGGGGATCACACTATCCTCTGTACTGGTGTCAGGGTGTCCAGAGCCCTTACATTATGCGTGCTCTCACTTAACCACTGCCCTCAACATCTTCTAACAACGGCCTATATGGCAGCCATTTATCAAAACGACCCTCCTGCTTCTCTCAGTCCAATGACTACCCCCCTCACATCGTGTGGTAACTGGACAAAATACACTAACGGCACTTTATTAGGTCAACCTGTCCCAAACTGCTCATAACACTTAATTCTAATCGAGCCAAATCACTGGCGGCAACTCAGTGCATTTAGGCATGTAGACATGGTCAAGACAATCTCCCGAGCAGGTTCAAACGGCATCAGTATGGGGAAAAAGGTGATGTGAGTGCTTTGAACGTGGCATGGTTGTTGGTGCCCAGAGGGCTGGTCTGAGTATTTCAGAAAAACTGCTGATCTCGGGTATTTTCACGACAACATCTTCTAGGGTTTACTGAGGTAGGTCCGAAAAGAAAAAACGCAGTGAGCGGCATCTGTGGGCGGAAATGCCTTGTTGATGCCGAGGTCTAAGGAGAATGGGCAGGAACTGGTTCGAGCTGATAGAAAGGCAACAGTGACTCAAATAGCCAACCTTTACAAAACCAAGGTAGGCAGAAGAGCATTCGAACGCACAGTACGGGCGAACTTTGAGTGCAGATGGGCTACAGCAGCAGATGACACACGGGTGCCACTCCTTTCAGCTAAGAACAGGAAACTGAGGCTCCAATTTGCCAAGTCATCGAAATTGGAAAGTAGAAGATTGGAAAAACGTTGCCTGGTTGCTGTGAGTCTCGGATTTCTGCTGCGGAATTCGGTGGTAGGGTCAGAATTTGGCGTCAACAACAATGAAAGCATGGATCCATCTGCCTTGTATCATCGGTTCAGGGATGTGTTGGTGATGTATGGTGTGGGGAAATATTTTATTGGACTCTTAGGGCCCCTTGGTACCAATTCGAGCATCGTTGGCAACACCCTTGATGGAATCTATTCCACGAACGAATTGAGGCAGTTCTGAAGGCAAAAGGGGGTCCAACCCGTTATTAGCATGGTGTACCTAATAAAGTGGCCGGTGAGTGTATGTTTGAGTGTGTCAAAGAAAAGTGTAGCAGTGCTGATGTCTCACCAAGAGGAGCACTACCCAAAAGAGGAGCCTGAGAGCCTTTCTACAAGGCAGCGGGGGGAAGCATTCTTATCCCCTCTTGTGGTAAGACCCAGTGTGTAATTAGACCCCCCTGTAATCATTTAGATATTTGAGTGCATTGCAGACGTGTAGCAATCACCCTATCTCTCACCAAGAGGAGCACTACCCAAAAGAGGAGCCTGAGAGCCTTTCTACAAGGCAGCGGGGGAAGCACTTTTATGTCCTCCTGTGGCAAGACCCAGTGTGTAATTAGATCCCCTGAGTGCAACGTAGAGATGTGTAGCAGTCATGATCTGTCACCAAGAGGTGCACTACCCAAAAGTAGTCCCCCGGAGCCTTCCTACAAAGCAGCGGGGCAAGCACTTTTATCCCCTCTTTTGTCAAGACCCAGTGTGTAATTAGACCTCCCCCTCTAATCATTTACATATTTCTGAGTGCATTGCACACGTGTAGCAATCACCCTATCTCTCACCAATTGGTGCACTACCCAAAAGTAGCCCCTGAGCCTTTCTACAAGGCAGCACGGGAAGCACTTTTATCCCCTCCTTTGTCAAGACCCAGTGTGTAATTAGACATCCCCTGTAATAATTTACATATTTTTGCGTGATCGGAAGAGACTGTTTTTTTGCAATCACAATTCTCTCACCCACAGGAGGTGCACTACCAAAAGTAGCCCCTGAGAGCCTTTCTACAATGCAGCGGGGCAAGCACTTTTACCGCCTCCTGTGGCAAGACCCAGTGTTTAATTAGATCCCCTGAGTGCAACGTAGAGACATGTAGCAGTCATGATCTGTCACCAAGAGGTGCACTACCCAAAAGTAGCCCCTGAGAGCCTTTCCGCAAGGCAGTGGGGGAAGCACTTTTATGCCCTTCTTGTAGAAAGACACACTGGGTCTTTCTACAAGAAATGCTCATAGAGCATTGTCTAGACTGGATACAATTGTATCTACAGCTGAGAGCAGGACTAGCTGTGTACAATGTATCAGTCTCGAGTCCAGGTTGTTTAGCTCACAGAGCATTGTCTACACTGAATAACATTGCATCCACTCTTCAGCTGAGAGCAGGACTAGCTATGTTCAATGTCTGGAGTCCACAATGCAAGAAAAGAGCGCACCCCACATACACAGTGAGGGAAGGACCGATTACGGAGCAAAAATTCCAAACACTGAATGGTAAATTTTTGGTATAAAATGTTATTCCAAGAGCGATCGGCCATGATCCTTAGTGGAGTGACCTTTGTATGACACCGGACAGAGTCCGCCCATTTCTAAGTTTCTAGAGAAATAAAGGGATGGTTCCCACCAGTACACATTCAATTCTCTAGGACAAGATATAAATGTGTGATATGTAAGAGTCCCATCTCTACGATCTCTGTTTTGGACGGAGAGGTGGTCGGAGCCCCCCCTCCCGATTTCAATAGTATACTCGGAACTACCACAACAATTACAGATCTGACGATCATTTATAGTCACTTATGACAAGTCATTACTGAACCCATAGAGGTCATAACCCAACGACATCCCACACACACTATAGATACACACGGCGCACCCCACACATCATTACATCCTCATTTGGCCACCTCCTATAGTCACCTGTCACAGATGTCGCCTCCTCATCAGGAGATCTCATCCTCTCGCACGTTCAGGTCTTAGTGTCTCTTTTACAGTCGTTGTGCCAAAGTCTACCTGCTGAGGTAATATTTTACAGACACCCGTCCTCCTTTTTCCAGCCAACTATATACAGGCAGTCCCCAACTTACACTGTTCTGACTTACATCTGTCCACTAGTTACAAACGGAGACTCATGGGGCATGCTGGCACTTGTAGTTCCATGTTCCACAACAGATAGTAGCTGTGGAATGACAAGTTCCAGCAGGCCACAGCAGCACGAGGTGAAAATAAGGTGACAGCAAAATAAATGTAAAAACCCTTCCCTGCACTATCCAAAACTAAAAAAAAAAAAAAAAAAAAAAAGTTTGTGCTGTTTTTAAATTTATTAAATATACCGGTTATGACTTGCATAAAAAAAAAACTTAATAACAAAACAACCAATCTCGTTTTTAAACCGGGGACTGCCTGTATAGTGAAGCTTCGGAAGTTTGGTGATGGGCTGGGCCATCTTTTCCATTGGGCACACTAGGCAGTTGCCCGGGGGCCCCACAAGTATACAGTAGGGGCCCCAGGTGGTGTATGCTAGTCCCAGGAATACAAGAAACAACACGGATCTCGTTGTTGGTTTTGCTTATTTAACGGTTTATGTGTTTTTAGGATGTGCAAACAGTTAAAAAAAATGGTGGAGAAGGGAGCTAAAGGCTCCTTGCCCTGCCAATTAGTCTTGTAGGCTGCTTGTGTCCAGACATAAGTGGTGTGATAATATGGGTATGCTGGGGATGGCAAGAGCTATGGCCTAGTGTGATGTCATATATTTAAGCAGGGCCCACTGAAGTGCTCTGCCCAGGGGCCTAAAATGCTGTTTAAGGGGTTTTGCCACGATCTCATTTCATACCTCCTGCATCCAGCTCTTCAGCTACGTGTGCTCAGAAGGGGGCGTGTGTGATTTCTTTGAATTGCATATTATGTGACTCAGCAGGATGACATCACCAGGCCTTTCTTCTCTCTAGTCAAAGAATGGTCTGTTTATGTAAAGCATTGCGAGTAGCTCAGAGGTAAAGTTTTTGCCTCCAGACACAAGGGTCCTAGGTTCAAACCCCTGCAGGAACCAAACCTGTAGTTTTTATTTCTCTTTATCAATGCACAAACCTGATTGAGGTTTCCTTTTATTTATTTGCACTGTTTGACTAATTACTAAGGAGCACAGAGGACGGGAGTAGAGTGACAGCTCCTGGGGTTTGAACACTCAGTAGCTGCCTGAGAAGAGAGGTGATGTCTGAGCATGTGTGACCAGGACTGAGGAGCTCTCAGCCCTGGTCGTATCCCCTGGAGACGAGCTGTAAACAATGGATCACTAAAGGCGCAACTAAAACAAAAACGGTGCAGAATTTTTAATAATGATGAATGGTGAAAATGTTTGTTATTTCATTTGCAAGCTTCCCACCTCAATTTTACTTTGTGGCAAAAACCCTTTAAGACAGTTCTGTTGGCGGGTGCCGATTTTGGGCAGTGGAACAATAAGGAATATACTCCCCACCCAACCTCGGAGGAGCAGGCATGTAGTGGAATGCGGACCACACTGGACATTTCTTTCTATATTTCCTAATATTTCATGTAAATGAAGCAGCTCTCTCTCCCCTGATCACAGGCAGAAGTCCCAGCAGCCTCCAATTGCATCTAACCCCTCAATACCCTGTAACCAACCACTCAACCTTTGTATAGTTGTTAAAAGAGCACTGCATACAAATAGTCTTATCTTCCTGCGGGTCACTGACCCTCCGGGCGTGAATGGGCACCAATTATAGTCATCAAGTGAACACTGGTATAAAAACACAGCACAAATAACTGATTAATATGAGGAATTTATAAACTGCAAACCCTTCAACTCCAGGCTCTATGATAGGACCATGCAGATTTTTATACAGGAACATAAAAGGGCTCCATGCTGGAGGTAGGAGCCCATAGCTCTGCTACACTGGGGCACCCTGTGCCAATCCTGTACATACAAATAGCTCAAAGACAACAAAGCCCCCTCCTCCTAATGGTGCAAATTAAGAATGCATGGTGTATGGACATGGGGTGAAGATCAGGACCGGGCTAGCTCTGCCTCTTAGGGTACACAGCCATGGTGCGGGGGCATGAACACCCCATACCTCGCTCCCCACGCAGCCTAGAGGTCCATTTACCATATAATACAATATAGTTCTTTAGAAAGGTTCACGTTCATCGCCGGTCACACGGGATTTCAGCGCTTTCTCTGGATACTGATAGTACTTCATCTACCGGATGCTTGACTTTGTGAATAAACCAACAACAATGGATATAAGGAAGATTTTACAGCAATCAGACAACAACTCTGACCTTCTAGTGTCACGCCAATGCTCCTCCAAACCTACCAATGGTGACCCAGATGAGACCAATCCGGCTGATCCATTATCAGACTAAGCGCCGCAACTGGATCCTGGTCAACTACGGAATGTACTGAGAGAAGACAAAAAAATCCCTCAAGTTTCTAGAGCTCAACTTAGCTCAGAGGCACAATGTAACCTGGATTCTCAGAAAAGACCAAACCTCTCTCCAAGAGCTTCTCCAACAACATGTCTCCTCCAGATTGACATCTACCTCAAGACGTCTCCACCAGACTGACCTCTCCACCAAACTGACATCTACTTCAAGACGTCTCCTCCAGATTGACATCTACCTCAAGAAGTCACCAGATTGACATCTCCGCAAGATTCACCCTTGCCACACCCAAAAACTCTCACCAAATTGCCATCTCCCACAGACCTCTCCCCAGATTATTAACAAATCTTACGCCACAAGAATTCACCAGATTGAAAGTTCTCCACCAGATTGACATCTACAGCAAGACCTCTCCACCAGATTGACATCTACCGCAAAGTATGATTCTCCACCCAAGAGCCACCTACACAGCAAGAACCCTTTCTCCACAGATTGACATCTACCCGCAAGATTCTCCCCAGATTGCCACTAAGCAAGAGTCTCTCCAAGATTTCCCTCTACCGCAAGAGCTCTCCACCAGATTGACATCTACAGCAAGACCTCTCCACCAGATTGACATCTACCGCAAGAGCTCTCCATCAGATTGACATCTACCGCAAGAGCTCTCCACCATAACATCTACCGCAAGATGTCACCAGATTGATGTCTCCATCAGATTGACATCTACCGCAAGAGCTCTCCACCAGATTGACATCTACCTCAAGATGTCTCCACCTCTGCCCATTACAGTCCCCCGTCTATGTCACCCGTTTTCTCCCTTGTTTACAAAAAAAATTAAAAATTTTAACAGAAAACCCTCCCAGTGGCCACCCCCCAAACCCTTCCCCCGGGGCCTTTAAACCCCCTTTCCCCTTTTTCCATCCCCCCCAAAACCCTTTTAAACCCAAAACTAAAGCAAATTCCCGTTACTCCATCAATTACATTAAACCGGGAATCCAAAAAGCCAACCATAAAAAAGCTTCTACAAATGCCCTCCTCCTTGCCTTAAAGTCCCCTCGCACTGACTCCCACCAACTGCCACTTAAAGTTCCTCCAGTTCTCAACTAAAACCACCATTTCCTCTCCCGTTTACATTCCCACAATCCTTCCCCAAAATTTACACTCCCTGCCTTCCCAGTCCCCGCGGTGCCCATTAACCTCCCATTGCCAATGAAAGTCCCCGTTCTATGTTCCCAAATCCTGCCCATTAACAAGTTCCTCCACGTCTAGTGCCACAACCAAGTCTTCCCATTACAAGAGTTCCCACCAGTTAATCCACAAACCTCTCCACCGTTACATCCCCCCCGGGCCCACTCCTCTTGCCCGGGGTTCCCCCACTCCCAAATCCCGTTAGGGCCCACAATTGCCCATTCCCCAAGGTCCCACCTGTCTATGGCCCACCTTGCCCATTACAGTCCCCGTCTATGTCCACACCTCTGCCCGTTACAGTCCCCAGTCTATGACCACTCCTCTGCCCGTTACATTCCCATGCCTGTGCCCATACCTCTGCCCATTACAGTCCCCTGTCTGTGCCCATACCTCTGCCCATTACAGTCCCCTGTCTATGTCCATACCTCTGCCCATTACAGCCCCCTTTTCCCTTCCCACACCTCTGCCCATTACAGTCCACCGTCTATGGCCACACCTCTGCCCGTTACAGTCCCCTGCCTGTGGCCACACCTCTGCCCGTTACAGTCCTCCGTCTATGGCCACACCTCTGCCCGTTACAGTCCTCCGTCTATGGCCACACCTCTGCCCATTACAGTCCCCTGTCTATGGCCACACCTCTGCCCGTTACAGTCCCCTGTCTATGGCCACACCTATGCCCATTACAGTCCCCTGTCTTGCCTTCCTCTGCCCATTACAGTCCCCTGTCTTTGGCCATCCCTCTGCCCATTACAGTCCCCTGTCTATGGCCACACCTCTGCCCGTTACAGTCCCCTGTCTATGGCCACACCTCTGCCCATTACAGTCCCCTGTCTAGGGCCCAAAACACCCTGCCCTTACAGTTCCCCTTCTATGGCCACAACCTCTGCCCTTACAGTCCCCCTGCCCTATGGCCAAAACCTCTGCCCATTACATCCCCTGCCCGGGCCCCACCCCTCTGCCCATTAAGCCCCCTGTCTAGGGCCACACCTTTTCCCCCATTAAAAGTCCCTTCTATGGCCACACCTTTGCCCATTACAGTCCCATGTCTTTGCCTATACCTCTGCCCATTATAGTCCTCTGTCTGTGCCTATATCTTTGCCCATTACAGTCCCCTGCCTGTGCCCATACCTCTGCCCATTACAGTTCCCTGTCTATGTCCATACCTCCATATATTTGCCCATTACTGTCTCATCTCAATGCCAATTCCAGTCCCAGATTTATGCCCATTCTGGTCCCCATCCTATTAGCTTTTGTTCCTCTTCTTATGTCCAGTCAGGTCCCATTCATGTGCCCAACCCAAACTATTTTGTATGCCAATTCAGGTCCCCTTCCTATGCCCTTTCCAGTTCCATCTCAATACTCTTTCCCGTCAAATGTCTATACCTATTCCGATCTGCTTCTTAAGTCCATTTCCGTCCCAACCTTATGCCAATTTCAGCCCACATATTATCCAAGGACACATCTTATGCCAATTCCAGTCCCATCCATGTGCCCATTCCAGTCCCGATCTAATGCCCATCCTAACTTGTTCCTGTGCTCATTCCAGTCCCATTACTGTGTCCATTCCAATCCCTATAATATGTCAATTTTAGTCCCCTCCCTGTGACCATTCCAGTTCCCCGATATACATGTAAAGTGCGTGTTGTTCTCTCCTGACGCAATGGAAAATCCTGGAGTAGTAGGGAGACTCTGCAGAGGATGAGTAAGATCAGCGCAAAGCGAGATGGAGCAGTGTCTGTATTACAGCCGGGATGGGATAGACACTCGTTAGCAGACGAGCTGCAGATGTTCTATGGTAATTACACGTAATGAGCGATGGCACAAATCATGAAACAGGTGGATAATGCAAGCACTGCTTATAACACATCATCCCCCTCCCTCTCCCGCACATTATACCTGCGCCCTATCAAAGACCGTAAAATAGTCATTTATTCATTTATCGCCAAACATCAAGGAAGATAGTGCTGGGACGTCCACCCCAAAGAGTCACAGAGTGGAGCAGCAATTAAACAAACGGGTTCTTGATAAAGTAAGGTTTCAACATAATTTTTAATCTGAAATCCTGTGGTTACACATCCTTGCAAATTCTACTTACTTTGTCTGCCCGGTTCAGTTTACTGTGTACATTTCCTTACATTACTTATTCCTGTACTTTATCCTGAGTTACATCCTGATTATACTCCAGAGCTGCACTCACTATTCTGCTGGTGCAGTCACTGTGTACATACATTACTTATCCTGTACTGATCCTGATTTACATCCTGTATTATACTCCAAAGCTGCACTCGCTATCTGCTGGTGCAGTCACTGTACATACATTACTTATCCTGTACTGATCCTGAGTTACATCCTGTATTATCCTCCAGACCTCAGTCACTATTCTGCTGGGCAGTCCTGTCACATACATTATTATCCTTACTGTCCGCTTGAACCCCAAAGGTCAGCTTGGTATTACATACATACTTATCCTTTACGATCCCATACATCGGTATTATACTCCAGAGCTGCACTCACTATTCTGCTAGTGCAGTCACTGTGTACATACATTACTTATCCAAAACTAGAAGATAGTCCTGGGTACCAGAGACTAAAAAAGGGAATGGCTTGTAGGAGCGCTACAGGGGAAGAAACACTCTTAATCTATAAGAGTGTATATTATAAAGAATTTATTTCACATAGCATTACGCGTTTCGTGGAATGCAATCCACTTCCTCAGATGCTTAGTATCAAATGAAGAAAGACAGGTAGCCTTTATACACATCCGTATTGGAACCGAGGCTACATTGTAGCAGTAAGTAAACAATTGTTTCATTCATAAAAAGTGAAACCTATATAAACACAATTTTGCTACATTCCCAATAAAAAAAATTTTGACATAAAAATTTTTGGTGCATAAAAGATATATGAATGTTCTAAAAAAATATATATATGAATGTTCTAAAAAAGATAAAATACTCAAATTGTTTATAAGCCAAATCTTGTATAAATATGTAAAAGATAAAAATAAACAACTTAATAAATCTGTGTGTATAAAAACAATACACAAGACATATAATTTTCCTAATTATGATTTAAATAATCGTCTCCTGCACTTCATTTAGACCATAGGGTTTAAGGGAGTTCATACGGTACATCCAATATATTTCTCTTAAGCTCAATTTTTTACTTCTATCTGGGATGTAAGGGGGGATATGTTCTATGGGTTGAATATTAAAAATAGGATCTCTTGTATTATGAGCTTCAAATATATGTCTAGGCAGACTGTAAACTGACCTCCCATGCCGTACATCGTAACGATGGTTTATGAGTCTCCTGGATAATTTATTAGTGGTTTTCCCTACATATTGGATCTTGCAACTGCAAGTGATTAAATATATTACAAAAGAACTCGCACAAGTGAGGTTATCTTTGATTTTAAAAACCTCACCTGTGGCTGTAGATGTAAATTGAGCACTTGTAACAATTTGGTTACAACATTTGCAATTGTTATGATTACATGGGAACGAACCCTTCGGAGCTGATAGGTTTTGAGTAGATATATGGTCAGTATGCTGTTTTAATCTTGAAGGTGCTAAAGAGTTTTTTAAAGTTTTAGCTCGTCTGTATACGAATTTGGGGTATGTGGGTAAAATACCCTTCAAGCCAGGGTCTCTAAGTAGGAGACCCCAATGTTTTTTAATGATATTTTGTATTATTCTATACTGGGAGGTGTGTGTTGTTATGAAACACATATCAAATTGTTTTTTTCTTTAGGTTTCGTTATTTTTTCAAAATAAGTGGCTTGATTATTTATTTCTGCTTTTTTCATAGCTCCTTCC
Source organism: Phyllomedusa bahiana (assembly GCA_025379985.1). NCBI lineage: Eukaryota > Metazoa > Chordata > Amphibia > Anura > Hylidae > Phyllomedusa > Phyllomedusa bahiana. Next base: position 87,548 of record JAODAL010009098.1, read on the forward strand.
AGTAATTTGACAGGATAATTTTTTTGTATAAATTTATTTGTAAGCACACTAGCCTGTAATTGGAATTCCTGTTCCTCAGTACAATTCTTTTTTATTCTTCTATATTGGCCGAAGGGGATGTTTTTAAGCCACTTTTTTTGATGGTTCGAGTGGAATGACAAATAGCTGTTGGAGTCTGTCTGTTTTAAAATGTGTCTTAGACATAATTTTTCCTTCTTTCGTATACAGGTGGAGATCGAGAAATATTATTTCCGTTTGACTAAACGTAGCCGTAAATTTAATACCCCAAGTATTACTATTTAGGACATTAACAAAATCATTAAGAGTGGTAATCGGGCCATCCCAAATTAAAATCAGGTCATCGATAAAACGTTTATAGTATTTTATATATTTTATATAGGGATTGGTAGGACCACTAATATGGCTATCTTCGAATGCTCCCATAAATATATTTGCCACAGAAGGGGCTACCCTTGTCCCCATGGCCACTCCCACTTTTTGGTGATAATGAGAGTTATTATATTGGAAGTAATTATTTTTTAAAATTAAATCTAAGCCTTTCAAAAGAAAGTCTTTAAATTGGGCCGAAAAAATAGGTTCCGTATCCAGACAATTTTTAACTGTCAATAAACCGAGTTCGTGTGAAATGTTGGAATAGAGCGATGTTACGTCAAGCGTCACTAATACTAAATTCTCATTCCATGTAGTACCTATTATATCCCTCAAGATGGAGTCAGAGTCTTTGAGATAACTAGGTAATCGCTCTACCAATGGTTTCAACTGGGTATCGATGAAATGTGATAGATTGGAAAGTACAGAATGTATGCCTGATATTATTGGTCTACCGGGTGGGTTAATTTGACATTTGTGTATCTTAGGAAGATGATAATAGAAAGGAACGGAATTGTTATCAGTAATCAAAAAGTTTCTTTCCTCTTTAGTAATAATACCATCATCATAACTTTTAGAAATAAAGTTATTATATGTATCTTTCAGTGTATTGTGCACCGACGGAGCCACTTCTTGGTAATAAAAACTATCATTTAAAATGCGCATAGCCTCTTTGTTATAATCTTCATAACTCTGGAAAAAATAATTACTTCCAATATCATAATACTCATTATCACCAAAAAGTGGGAGTGGCCATGGGGACAAGGGTAGCCCCTTCTGTGGCAAATATATTTATGGGAGCATTCGAAGATAGTTTCATTAGTGGTTCTACCAATCCCTATATAAAATACATAAAATATTACAAACGTTTCATCGACGATCTGATTTTAATCTGGGATGGTCCGATTACCACAATTAATGATTTTGTTAATATCCTAAATAGTAATACTTGGGGGATTAAATTTATGGTTACGTTTAGCCAAACGGAGATAATATTTCTCGATCTCCATCTTTATAACGAAAGAAGGAAAAATTAATGTCTAAGACACATTTTAAACAGACAGACTCCAACATCTATTTGTCATTCCACTTGACCCACCAAAAAAAGTGGCTTAAAAATATCCCCTTCGGCCAATATAGAAGAATAAAAAAGAATTGTACTGAGGAACAGGAATTCCAATTACAGGCTAGTGTGCTTACAAATAAATTTATACAAAAAAATTATCCTGTCAAATTACTGGAAGGAGCTATGAAAAAAGCAGAAATAAATAATCAAGCCACTTATTTGGAAAAAATAACGAAAGCTAAAGAACAAAACAAATTTGATATGTGTTTCATAACAACACGCACTTCCCAGTATAGAATAATACAAAATATCATTAAAAAACATTGGGGTCTCCTACTTAGAGACCCTGGCTTGAAGGGTATTTTACCCACATACCCCAAATTCGTATACAGACGAGCTAAAACTTTAAAAAAACTCTTTAGCACCTTCAAGATTAAAACAACATACTGATCATATATCTACTCAAAATCTATCAGCCCCGAAGGGTTCGTTCCCATGTAACCATAACAATTGCAAATGTTGTAACCAAATTGTTACAATTGCTCAATTTACATCTACAGCCACAGGTGAGGTTTTTAAAATCAAAGATAACCTCACTTGTGCGAGTTCTTTTGTAATATATTTAATCACTTTCAGTTGCAAGATCCAATATGTAGGGAAAACCACTAATAAATTATCCAGGAGACTCATAAACCATCGTTACGATGTACGGCATGGGAGGTCAGTTTACAGTCTGCCTAGACATATATTTGAAGCTCATAATACAAGAGATCCTATTTTTAATATTCAACCCATAGAACATATCCCCCCTTACATCCCAGATAGAAGTAAAAAATTGAGCTTAAGAGAAATATATTGGATGTACCGTATGAACTCCCTTAAACCCTATGGTCTAAATGAAGTGCAGGAGACGATTATTTAAATCATAATTAGGAAAATTATATGTCTTGTGTATTGTTTTTATACACACAGATTTATTAAGTTGTTTATTTTTATCTTTTACATATATATACAAGTTTTTTGCTTATAAATAATTTAAGTATTTTATCTTTTTTAGAACATTCATATATATATTTTTTAGAGCATTCATATATCTTTTATGCACAAAAAATTTTTATGTCAAATTTTTTTTTATTGGGAATGTAGCAAAATTGTGTTTATATAGGTTTCACTTTTTATGAATGAAACAATTGTTTACTTAGGCCCCGTTCACACGGCTTATTCTGCCCGCGGATTGGCGCCGTACTGCGCGCCGGATTTGCGCTTCAGTACGGGGGCCAATCCGCGGCAGCAATTACGGTAATCCACTGCTCTCATTGAGAACAGTGGAATCCGTCGCTCCTTCCCGCTCGCGAATCCGCCGGGGCGGGAGAAACTGACATGCACATTTATTTACGGCGCGTCCGCGCCGTAAACAATGCATTGTCTATGGGGCCGGGAGCGGCGCCCCCGCCGCGCTCCGGCCCGCCCCGCCCCTTATTCACGGCGGATTTGTGCACTCAATACGGCGCACAAATCCGTCGGGAATAAGCCGTGTGAACACGGCCTTACTGCTACAATGTAGCCTCGGTTCCGATACGGATGTGTATAAAGCTACCTGCTTTCTTCATTTGATACTAAGCACTGAGAAGTGATTGCATTCCACGAAACGTGTAATGAATGTGAAATAAATCTTTATAATATACACTCTTATAGATTTAGAGAGTTTCTACCCCGTAGCGCTCCTACAAGCCATTCCCTTTTTTAGTCTCTGTTACCTAGGACTATCATCTAGTTTTACTAACCCTGGCGGGAACGGACGAGAGCTGCTCATCTTTTATTCTGCTGTTTTAAAAACACTACGAGATCTCGTGCTGTACCTTTTGTAAATGTACAGCAATACAGGTGAGCACCCGACTTATAGTGTTTAACAGTTTATTTTTTCCCTAAGGACTTCAGCTGCGCTTCTTCTATTTGTAGCATTTTCACCACCCTAGTCGCACTGTACTATCGGGAGGAGACCCCACTCGCTACATTACTTCTCCTGTACTGATCCTGAGTTTACATCCCAGTATTATACTCCAGAGTCTGCACTCACTTTCTGCTGGTGCAGTCACTGTGTACATACCATTACATTACATAATCCATTACTGATCCTGATTTACATCCTGTTTAACCCAAAGCGCACTCACAATTTCCTGCTGGTAGCAAGTCACTGTACATACATAACTTATCCTTACTGATCCTGAGTTTACATCCAGTATTTATTCTCCAAAACTGCACTCACTAATCTGCTGGTGCAGTCACTGTGTACATACTTACTTATCCTGTACCTGATCCTCTGTTTTACCATCTGTATTATACTCCAGAGCTGCACTCACTATACTGCGTGGTCAGCACTTTGTACAAAATTACTTATCCTGTACTGATCCTTAGTTACATCCTGTATTAATACCAAGCTGCACCTCACTATTCTGCTGGTGCAGTCCCTTTGTACATACATTACTTATCCTGCACAGATCCAGAGTTACATCCAGTAAAATCGCTCCAGAGCTGCACTCACTATCTGCTGGTGCAGACACTGTACATACTAATCTTAATCCTTTACTGATCCTGAGTTAAACCATCATGTATTATCTCCTCCAGAAGACTGCACTCACTGTCCCAGCAGTGCGGCTGCGAAGAGGAGTTGGAGACAGACATATAGCGCGGTTTTTCGAGCTGCTCCCAGGCTGGAGGTTCTGCTCTCTCCCCTGCTGCTTGGGTAGGGGGCTGCCTGATAGAAGTCGGAGCAGCACTGCCCAAGCACCCGGCAACCCCTGGATCGCTCTGGGGGCCAGCCGTGAAATCATCCTGCTGGCCCAGGAGAGGTGTAAGCTGTCAGAAGTGGGATCGAAGATGATGATCTGAGCGAGGGGTGGCGTGCGATCTGCCTGTGTGCCTTCCCCCTCGGCTCCCGTGGGCAGCTCTAGCATCCCAACGGCAGGGCAGCGAGGTTTAACCCTGCTGAGAGAAAGCATAGAGATGCGTCTGCGGTCAACGAGGAGGTCTGCACACTCATTGCAGCGGAGCTGTATACCAGCTCGAGGCCGGGGATAATAAGAGCGCAGGAGCCGCTCTCCCTGCACCCATCCATCAAGCCAATACAAAAGCCCCAGACAAGCTATGCCTTTACCACTCCAGTAAAGAGTCCGGGTGAAGTGGCAAGCATTAGTAAGACACAGGGCACAGAGAAGCCAGCACAACCTGCATGTGAGATGGAGGGAGACAGCGGGGGAAGTTGCAAAGACACCTACGCCACCCAGTTGTTATCTGATGCAGTGCAACTGCACGGCAAGGGCACCTGAGAAGGAGCAGTGAAGGATACAAAATCCCAGGAAAGCAAGGGACTTGAGCAGGCAGGCAAGCTCTTTCCTGCAAGCAGGAAGCACATCTGTCAGAACATTATGCACCCCAGCCAGAAATGCCCATCACATCTGCAGATGCAATGTCACCCCAGACCAGAAATACCAGCACTTCTGAAAACATCGAACAACCCCAGCCAGGAATGAGCAACTACAACGGCAGCATTGGCCAGCGTTCCGGCAGGATCATTCTGCAGAGCATCGCAGCCCCTGAACCAGGAATGACGAACAACATCTGTACAGCATGTGGGCCAGCGTTCACAGCAGGATCGTCTGTCAGAGCATCGCTACGCCCAGCCAGGAATGCAACTAACATCGCAGCATTGGCAGCGTTCCGAGCAGGATCATACTGCAGTTCGCCACAGCACCACCAGCCAGGACAATGCTACTACCATCGTCATAGCATTGGCCAGCGTTCCAGCGGGACATCAAGCAGAGCATCGCACCACTAACAAAGATAGCTCCAGTAAGCGAAGCAGTTTAGGCCTTGCAAACATGCGAACCCAATTCATACAAGTAATTCTAGCGACCCAGTGCGACCCCAGCAAACGAGCGCTTGAGCAGCCAAGAAAGAAGAACAAAGAAATGTCAAGAGGGAAACCACTCGTTCTCTACCTGCAGCCACCGAGTAAGATCCAGCCAGCGCTATCGAAAATAATAAACTAAAGTGGGGACCTCAGAGTCCAAATAATGCAATCACAAAAGAGCTGTATACCTGTGCACTATGCAGAGGCTTAGGAAAGGGCTATTGATGGCACCCATTAAAATTTAGGGTGGGAAATAAGTTAAGAGCGCCCCATGCTGTGTTCGGGGCCAGAATCGCTTATTTTACTAAAGGAACATGAACATGTAATAATCGAAATAATTTATGCTACAAACTTAAAATTGACAATGTCAAATGAGAGAACAAAACGTGCAGCGGGAAGAAAAAGATGGATCTGAATAAGGAACTGACCAGATGCGGGAAAGAGAAAATTAAAAAACTTGGACAATAGAAGAACCCTAATATTTTAACAACATTGGATAGAGTTTAAGGAGAAATTATCAAATGGAGAAAGCCAGGTTTAATGAGATGTACGGGAGAAAAACAGTGAAAAAAGGATGGAGGAGGGTAAGAGTAGGGCATGAAGCGAGGAGGAGGGGCAAACAGAAGGAACCCCGCAAATTCCCCCCGGTCGGTAGTGCTCTGCACACAACCCCGCAGTTAAAAACCCCCTCACAAGTCGCAGTCCTCAGGCTAGCGTTCAGCAGTAGGTAATTCCAGTGCAGCTTAATCGTCACTCCCAAAGTTAACTGTCAGATGAGGAAATATATAACAGAGCGATACAGTGGGACCAAACGGGGTTGAATGCTCGTGGAGCAGATCATACAGCTGGAGGTCCCCGGTTTTTAACTTGCAAACCTTTCAACACTCTCTTGGGGATGGGACCTCTACTTCAGAAAAAGGAAGGAAGGAAGCAGAAGGCAAAGAAAGGTAGGTCGTCCAGCGTGGATGTCGTGACCCTAACTAGTGTTTGAGCCCTTCCCGGGAAAACCCAAAGATGTAGTGGGAGTGCCAGAGGAGGAACCTGTGGCAATGAGTTGGGGATCCCGCTGCAGCAGCCGAGGAAACTTTCAGACCCCGAAGTGAAAGTCATAAAGGATGAATTAGAATCTAGCTGAGTCCAATGAATGAGGGAAGGAATGTGGAACCATAGGGGAAACTGAGGGGATGACTGAGGTAATTAGAATGTGGGGACACAGGTGAAAATGGATAAGGGAATTACTGATGGAATGAATGTGCGGAGCCCCAGGGGAAACGGAATGGTATGTACTGTAGAGTGAATGAATGTGGAGCCCAGGCTGGAACGGAGGGGTTTGACTAGACGTGAAATGAAGGGGGAAACAGAGCGCCAACGGAAGGGAATGATGAGGAGAATAGACTCGTGAGGGAATCAGTGGAATGGATGGGATGACTGGAGGGAATGAATGTGGGATCCAGGGGAACGGAAGGGATGATTGCAGAGGAAAATGAATGTGGAAAACAGTCGAAAACAAATAGTATGGTGTACATGGGCGGTAACTAAAGGAAACGGAAGAATGAGAAGGATCAATGAACGAAGGCGAACAAGTTGGTTGTCGAATGGATGAGGGAATGAAAGGGAGGAATGGAAAAAAAGTTGTAGAAATGTCTAATGTAACCAAAAAATGCTAATACTATGGAGAGGCGTCGAGGGTGACTGGTCCCACCTTTCCCCCCCCCTGCTGCATGTGCTGGGCTCCCAACCCCAGGGGCAGTAGGATGGTAGTTTAAGCAATGTTAGCGCTCGGGGGGAATAGTTCCTCCCCAGAACCGCCACTAGTAGCCAGATCTTAGAAAATCAGACCGCTTCTTGAAGACCTTAAAACGAGGTGAGGAGTCGGTCACTATAGAGGAAGGGAGATCCCATTGTCCGTTTTTGGACCACAGATTGCATGGGCTTCTCCGCCATCGAGAATCCAAAAGAGGACAGGAGCGGGGGGGGGGGGGAGCCAGGCCCCCACCTACACCGGGCAGGGAGTACACCAGAAGGAGAACGTGGTTGCTAACTCAAATGAGAAGGCAATGATGCGTTCCCATCAAAGGTCAATAAGAGGTATAGCTTTTCTCTTTGGGATGGAATTCAGCGGAGGCGATATAGACAATTTGCCCTGATTCACCCTTTTGGACTCCATATTCGATGTTAGCTTCGTGCGGGCCAGAGGGTCTTGAACTAATTCTTGGTCCCGCTACGAGTTAAACAGAAATCTGCCCGAGTGGCGGGTATTTTTGCTGTCGCAGGCAATATCCCGCCGAATAATATCAAGAGAGTGACCGTCTTAACAAGTAATAGAATCACTCTCTTGTGTTTGAGACATACATGACCTGGCTAAGATCATGTTATGATAGAGGTTTGGAACAATTTCCCAGTTAAGAATAGAGATACACAGCATTTGGTCGGGGCCTGGACCTTCAAGTGAAATTTGAGGGTCTCGGGTAACCACCGTCCACCCACATGCTCCATTCGCCCACTTTCTCTATGGCGAGATATAATCTCCTGGTCTATCTACCAGGGTCAGCGAAGCTTTGTCCACCGATTTGGCGACCCCACACACTTTAGTGCACAGTGTAGGGCGCACGGTGTTGTAGCTACTGTGTGAGGGAAAAGGTACATCTTGCTGCATCGTGTGACCGGATTCGTTGTCACCCTTTGATGTTGAAACTTGGTCCACCTCTTTAGTCAGTTGCCCACACTCCTTTGCCAACACGGTGTCCCTCTCACGGGCAAAGATGGGGTTGAGAAGTGCGGGGCCAGAGGACATTTGGGTGAGGATGTCGGAGCATGAGGTGGAACAGCAACGTGATAGCGGAGCTGTAGGGGCACGATGCGAAAAATAAAAAAATAGAGTGACAAAATCGTATCTAGCGCAAAAGAAGGACTTGATGTGAGACAACGCTAGTAGGAGGGAGTTGAGGCCTATTAGGAGAGCGATTTAGAGGAGGAGACCAGGAGGATTCGAGGAAAGAGGAGGAGACCGCCCTCCCCTGCGCCTCATTCACTTCAAGAAAGTGATGGTGGAGTGATGGAAGAGGAGCGTTCACAACCAAACGGGGTGCAAAAAGAGGAGAAGAGAGAGAGAGGTGCAGTGTGACTCCTCCCTCAATTAGAGTGGGACACCTATCCCCCTGACCTAAAATGTAAAAGCAATCAAGATATTAATAAAAAAAAACATGACATTGAAAGAAAAGAAACCAGATGCCAAGTGAAGGAAGGAGGGATACGCGCACACCTCTGATCTACATCTCAAATCAAGATGGCAGTCCTTGGCAAGCCACTCTTCATATTCGTGGAGAAGAATAGGATAGAATACGAAATGCAAGGAAAGGCAGAGAGCCTTCTGGTGAGTGGTGCTGTAAACCCTGGGAAGATCCCCAAGAGAGGTATCTGAGAGAGTACACAAATAAGTCACCGAGAAGACAAAAGGCACTCGGGCAACCTGGTGGCAGTAAGAGGAATAAGCAAAACAATGGGGATGGGCGGAGAAGGGTATGTGAGTCCATGATACTCCCAATCAGTCAATAAAGAGAGTAAAAACCAACCTGCCTGACGAAGAGTGAGGATGGAGGCAAAGTCGGAAAAAGAAAGCTGTCACGAAGACTACCTATGACCCGAATTGATGGAGTGCGGGGCACTCTCCCACCGTTTGATGCGGTGAGCAAGATATTAATGATGCCATCATTAAGCAGCTATATTGCTATATTTAACGTTGGCGCGTTCGATTTCTCTCAAATAAGCCAGCAGTTGAAGAACAGTACACATTTTCTTTTCTGCAAGAGACCATGATCACCACAAACCTTGTCATCAATCAAGACGGCCAGTGAGTGTAGTTTGCAGTGCCAAGGACCTTTCATTATTGGTATCCCTAATTCCCAGGCGTCGGCCAGTATATCGGGAAGTGGCCGGATCTTACTTTTTTACCCATGACAGAGCGTTAGAAAGCGCAACGAACAGGGGTATATATTATCAAATACTCGACAAATTGGTAGAGATGCCCTCTAAGATCACTTAATAGATGTTCTCTTCAATGACGGAGAGGGACAAAGAGAAAAAACTCAAGATAAAAAATAAATGTTATCTACGGTCCCATCTAATAACCCGCGTGGAGAAGAGAAAATATTGTCCTCATTCATGACATGTTTCATATCTAAAGCCAAGTATAACTTCCTATTTAATACAAAGCCAGACAAGTCAATCTTCGGATCGGGACGACACACATACCTGTCATCTATTGTCCTCAGAAAGGTGGAGGTTCCAAGATGATCATGGGCATATGAACAGGAATGACGGCGCTAAAACACGGAAAAACTTACTCGATAACACATAAAGATATGCATTCGTCAGGAAAGACTTGTTACCACATCAAGGCACAACCCAGGGGTTTCCACGTACTATAGGGGAATTTATGGTAGGATCTAGAATAGATAGGTTTATTCAAGGAGGAGGCTATCTCGCCCCTTTGTCAGTGGTTCGAGGTAGAATTCTCCGGCGAACTATGTACTGATTATATTTATCTTGAAAGTGTTTCAGAGACCACCTCGCATGGGAAAAGGGGCTATTGGAGAGCTAAAAGAAATTCGGTCACTACCTTGGAAGAAACGGAAATCAGGACAATCCTTTAGTGATCTTTCTAGCAGTAGTCAGGTGCCCTTTTGCTAGGTCCTATGCAGCCAATAAGATCTGAGTGGTGGAAATAATCAAAAAAGAGAGCTGCGAAGTTTCTTCCGCAGGTCATCTACATCCGAGAGCAGGAGCTGAGAGCAATGTACTGTCTGTACCAGAGTCTGAGGAGGAAACTCGAGTCAGTTATGGAGATCTCGACTGGGGGTAGCCTGTGAGGAGATCTCCCAGGGTGAAATCCTTTGCTAAGAGATTTTCATTACGAGTAGGGCAACGCATCCTTGGTTATTTTGAGAGGTGATTTCGGGAAAGTCAGCTCACCAAGTGACCACGTACAGAAACTGTAGTGATAAGACGCTTAGTTATAAAGAGTTGGATGAACGGTGCCTGGGGATAACGTTACAGGTTGCTCTAAAATTAGGTGTTCAATGAACAGAAGATCCTGTGATTAGGATGGTCAATTTACGGGATAACCTAATCATAACTTACACAAATTCTCGTGTGGGCATATGAGGTAGACTATATCGGTACCAGATGCTCGCTTTCCTGGCTGAAGCCGTCCTGAACCAGGAGTGAACCTCTCTTTTGATGTGTTATTTGACATGGCGAAAATCAGAGCAAGGATAAGTGAATGGGGGCGATTGAGACTCTAAGCCCTCAAAGAAGTACACGCAGGACCCGAATGCTCTATACATTCAGGAATTTTTATATAAGGACGCTATAAGGAGCAACATACTCTTTGATTCCCCTCTTATGAATCGAGGACAAATAAATGATGATGTCCCTCTGCCTCGGATCTCTCTGCGAATTTCAATGGAGATTCAGACTCTGACATAATCCCTGTCAAAGGGTAAAGATCCGTCCCACATTGAGAATTGGCTCCCATAAGCGCTGCTCTAATGTGGACAGAAGATCCTTGTCAAAAGTGCTTTTCAACAGGCTGATAAAATCGCCTCACAGCTCCTTTCATCGGCTCAGCCTGTTCAGTTTTTTCCTTGTCGTAAGCGCCGTTAGCTCTGCCCCTTGGTGACAGGGAGGGTGTGGAGCGTGGCAGGGCGGGATCACTGGTAAGGGGTTCACGCTGTCTTTGGATCAGGCCAAGGCTTTTGATCGGGTTTGACCTTGATTCCACACTTCTGATATACGGCCTGCCATGGAGTTTTGTTGATTGGCTGCAAAACTTTGTACAAAGGGCTGAGATGTTTTTCCGCTTGTGGAAAGTGTGGATTGGACAGCCTTTCAGGGTGAGGTCGGTGTGCGTCAGGGTTGTCTCTGAGCCCCTTGTTATATGCATTCGCGATCGACCCCTTCTGCGGAGATAGATTGTGGTCCATTGGCAGAGTAGGATGGGTCTGGGGGCATGGCGCCGGCCTGAAGGACCATGGCCTTTGCAGACGATGTCACCATCTTTGGTCTCATCCTCCGGAGGAGGCAGGATGGGTGAAGTCAGAAGTAGAGGGCCTATTCGGATGCATCCGGGTCCAAGTCAAACCAGGATAAGTGTAAGAGTCTCTGGTTGGGTAGAAGAGAGACCCTACCTTTAAGAGTCTTCCGACACCCTCCCTGTGCCCCAGGAAACAGTAAAAATCCTTGGGCATTTAATTTGGCAGGGTGATTACCCCCCAAAAAAATTGGGAGTACAGCTGAATAAGTGCCGCTCAGAAGGGACCAGTGGAAGGGTTGGTCTTTGACTCCAGAGAGAGAGAGTCAGCCTGATCAAGACCTTACCTGCTCCCTTTATTCCATCTATCTTAGCGGCGTGTGCCCTTTGGCCGAATTCTCTCTGGCCGCGGGTTTACAGTCTGTCTTGCCAGATGTTATGGGAGAACAGAATTGAACCTAATCAAGAGAGAGGAGACATACCGCCGAGTAAGACTAGGGGGGTTAGGTATGGTTTAACCCCGAGTGTTCTTAACGAACACCTTTATTAAGATCAATTGTAGCGTGCATGTGAATCAGGCCCTCCCTCCGTGGGTAAGTCTCTTGTCAGACGGTTCCAGCCCTACATCCAGGAAATGGGAAGTCAGGAGGTCCGAGTGGAAGAACTTTCGTATTTCGCAAGAATATATCCCGTCTTATGTTGCACTGACTCTGAAGATCATCCGTCGTTGGGATCAGGGGATGGTGTATATAAGAACCCTCATCTAGAAACTCCATGGATGAGGATGGTGTTGTCGACCCATTTTCAGAGTCCAATGGCCCTTAGGGGATTATGCCCAGTCAGGACAAGGGTAGGGTTGCGTATGCCAAAATTCAGAGAGGATCCCCCCGAAGGTTTGGACAGTGCTGGCGTTGCTGCTTCCATGGAAAACTATATTAAGGGGCCAATGTGATAGTTCAGGCAACACGATGATAGGGGATGTCCCGTGAGGGGTGCAGCAATGCTTTTATAGAGCATGGAGTATTTCCTGCTCCATTGCCCCTACAATATAGAGGTGTACAAAAGGGTGGGAGCTTCCAAAGGTTTGGCCCAGGTTGCAGGCCTCCTCTTATGCCGAGTGGTCTATGGACATTCAGAGACCCAGGTAATAGGGACCCGTGCACTTTATTTTGTAGTTACGATTGGTTAAGTATCACACATGGTTCGCACGGTGCTTATGCGAGTGCGTTCAGAAATCCTTCCCGTAGGTGGAGGTAAGTAGGACACATTGTTGGATGATCTGGTGAAGGTACGCTCAGTAGGAGTTTGGGAGGTTGGGAACGACAGGGGCGTCCTCTCTTTGGGGGGGTTGTCCCTTTGGGGTGCCCTGACCTCATGAACCTCATTTCCCGGTGTGTGGCTAAATGTTTCTGTGTCACTTAGTTTTTGTTGTTTTTGATTTTGATTCATAATATAAAGACGAGAAAGGCTTACAGACATCGAACTTGAGCTTCAAATGGGTAAGAATCGGTTTAATATAACCATTTGTTGTACGTATTTAGCATTATAAGTGTTTAGAATAGATTGTAATATTAGGAAAAAGTAAAAAAAAAAAGGTGTATGTATATATATGCATATATAATGTAAATAAATAAATAAATAAATGAAGGGGTCAAGAATAGATAGATTGGGAGGGGAAAAAGGGAAGGTGGAAGACCGAAAATCGGTCCCACGGTGAATGACTATGAATCTAGACATGGAGACTTAGTGGGTCGGAGCTCGGGGGGGTTTTTCCCACAAGGTGCTTATTGAGTCAGGGAGTGTAAATTAGATATATAAAATGTAGTGTAAAAGTATAAATATTCCATGTTATATATGTAAATAGGTGGATATAAACAATTAGAGAAGGGTGGGCTAGTAGGAAAGGAGGGGGGGGGGGTGATCGGCAATAATGAGTAGAGAATGAACGTTTAAGGATACATTGTGACTGTACCAGCTAGTATTCATTGAATACGGAATGTAACTGGTTGTTAATAGTCATGTATATATGATTGTAAATATTCAGGTCTCATGTAAAAAGGTGTATGAACTTTCATCTAAAAATTTAAATAAAAGAGATCCTGAATTATACTCCTGAGCTGCACTCACTATTCTGCTGGTGCAGTCACTTGTACATTACATTACTTATCCTGTTACTGATCCTGAGTTACAATCCTGTTATTATACTCCGAGCTTGCACTCACTATTCTGCTGGTGCAGTCACTGTTACATACATTACATATCCTGTAACTGTTCCTGAGTTTACATCCTGTATTATACTCCAGAGCTGCACTCACTATTCTTCTGGGTGCAGTCACTGTGTACATACAATTACTTTATCCTGTACTAAATTCCTGATTTACATCCTGTAATATCCTCCAGAGCTTGCGCTCACTATTTCTGCTGGTGCATCCACTGTGTACATACATTACTTATCCGTACTTATCCTGAGTACCTCCTGTATTATCCTCCAGAGCTGTCACTCACTATTCTGCTGGTGCAGTCACTGTAAATACATTACTTATCCTGTACTGAGTCGCTGAGTTAACATTCCCTGTATTAACTCCAGAGCTGCACTCCACTATTCTGCTGGTGCAGTCACTGTGTACATACATTACTACTGCTGCAGGATACATTATTACAATCCACATATGACACGTACTGGTACCATTCTCCTGCTGTACTCACACTGGATGGGAGAGGTCCAGCGGCTTCTCGGGGGACTCTGGGAACACTGGGTGTGGGGGTTCTCTGCTGGGAACACAGCCGAGGGATTTACTGATTGCGTGACTCAGCTTCTTCGCCGGCGACTTCTGGAGACAAAAGGACACGAGGTAAATGTCACACACAAGTTCCATATGTAGAGCAACCAAAACACAGGTATCAACGGCCTTCTGATACTGCGCCCCCTGCTGATACTGCGCCCCCTGCTGATACTACAACCTGCTGCTACTACACCACAGATACTACCTGCTACTACTACGCCACCTGCTGATACTGCCTGCTACTACTACGCCACCTGCTGATACTACGCCCCCTGCTGATACTGCGCCCCCTGCTGATACTGCGCCCCCTGCTGATACTACCTACTGATACTGCGCCCCCTGCTGATACTACGCCACCTGCTGATACTGCGCCCCCTGCTGATACTGCGCCCCCTGCTGATACTGCGCCCCCTGCTGATACTGCGCCCCCTGCTGATACTGCCTGCTACTACATCCCCTGCTGATACTAACTGCTAATACTACAACCTGCTGCTACTACACCACCTGCTGATACTGCGCCACCTGCTGATACTACCTGCAGATACTGCGCCCCCTGCAGATACTGCGCCCCCTGCAGATACTGCGCCCCCTGCAGATACTGCGCCCCCTGCTGATACTAACTACTGATACTGCGCCACCTGCTGATACTGCGTCCCCTGCTGATACTGCGTCCCCTGCTGATACTACCTACTGATACTGCGCCCCCTGCTGATACTACGCCACCTGCTGATACTGCGCCCCCTGCTGATACTGTGCCCCCTGCTGATACTGCGCCCCCTGCTGATACTGCCTGCTACTACATCCCCTGCTGATACTAACTGCTAATACTACAACCTGCTGCTACTACACCACCTGCTGATACTGCGCCACCTTCTGATACTACCTGCAGATACTGTGCCCCCTGCAGATACTGCGCCCCCTGCTGATACTGCGCCCCCTGCGGATACTGCGCTGCCTGCTACTATTACACCACCTACTACTACTACTACACCACCTGCTGTTACTGCGCCACTTGCTGATACTACGCCCCCTGCGGATACTGCGCCGCCTGCGGATACTGCGTCGCCTGCTACTATTACACCACCTACTACTACACCCCCTGCTGATACTCCCTGCTACTACTACACCCACTGCTACTACTACACCCCCTGCTGATACGACCTGCTACTATTACACCACCTGCTGTTACTGCGCCACCTGCTGATACTACCTGCTACTATTACACAACCTGCTACTACTACACCCCCTGCTGATACCCCATGCTACTACTACACCACCTGCTACTATTACACCACCTGCTGTTACTGCGCCACCTGCTACTATTACACCACCTGCTGATACTACACCACCTGCTGTTACTGCGCCACCTGCTGATACTACCTGCTACTACTATACCACCTGCTGCTACTGCGCCACCTGCTGATACTATCTACTACTATTACACCACCTGCTGTTACTGCGCCACCTGCTGATACTACGCCCCCTGCTGATACTGCGCCCCCTGCTACTATTACACAACCTGCTATTACTACACCACCTGCTACTACCCCCTGCTACTACTACAACCCCTGCTGATACCACCTGCTACTACTACACCACCTGCTGATACCCCCTGCTACTACTACACCCCCTGCTGATACCACCTGCTACTACTACACCCCCTGCTGATACCACCTGCTACTACTACACCCCCTGCTGATACCACCTGCTACTACTACACCCCCTGCTGATACCACCTGCTACTACTACACCCCCTGCTACTACTACACCACCTGCTGATACCACCTGCTACTACTACACCCCCTGCTGATACCACCTGCTACTATTAGACTACCTGCTACTACTACACCCCCTTCTGATACCCCCTGCTACTACTACAACCCCTGCTGATACCATCTGCTACTACTACACCCCCTGCTGATACCACCTGCTACTACTACACCACCTGCTAACACCACCTGCTACTACTACACCCCCTGCTGATACCCCATGCTACTACTACACCCACTGCTACCACCTGCTACTACTACACCCCCTGCTGATACCACCTGCTACTACTACACCCCCTGCTGATACCACCTGCTACTACACCACCTGCTACTATTACACCCCCTGCTGATACCACCTGCTACTACTACACCCCCTGCTGATACCCCATGCTACTACTACACCCCCTGCTGATACCCCCTGCTACTACTACACCCCCTGCTGATACCCTGCACCCCCTGCTACTACACCCCCTGCTGATACCCCCTGCTACTACTACACCCCCTGCTGATACCACCTGCTACTATTACACCACCTGCTACTACTACACCCCCTGCTGATACCACCTGCTACTACTACAACTCCTGCTGATACCACCTGCTACTATTACACCACCTGCTACTATTACACCACCTGCTGTTACTGCGCCACCTGCTGATACTACGCCCCCTGCTGATACTGCGCCCCCTGCGGATACTGCGCCCCCTGCTGATACTGCGCCCCCCTGCTACTATTACACCACCTGCTACTACACCCCCTGCTGATACCACCTGCTACTACTACACCCCCTGCTGATACCACCTGCTACTACTACACCCCCTGCTGATACCACCTGCTACTACTACACCCCCTGCTGATACCACCTGCTACTAGTAAACCACCTGCTACTACACCCCCTGCTGATACCACCTGCTACTAGTACACCACCTGCTGTTACTGCGCCACATGCTGATACTACACCGCCTGATGATACTACCTGCTACTACTACACCCCCTGCTACTACTACACCCCCAGCTGATATCACCTGCTACTACTACACCCCCTGCTGTTTAATGGCACCCTGCGTTACTGCGCCACCTGCTGATACCACCTGCTACTACTACACCCCCTGCTACTACTACACCCCCTGCTGATACCACCTGCTACTATTACACCACCTGCTACTACTACACCCCCTGCTGATACCACCTGCTACTACTACACCCCCTGCTACTACTACACCCCCTGCTGATACCACCTGCTACTACACCACCTGCTACTATTACACCCCCTGCTGATACCACCTGCTACTACTACACCCCCTGCTGATACCCCATGCTACTACTACACCCCCTGCTGATACCACCTGCTACTACTACACCCCCTGCTGATACCACCTGCTACTATTACACCACCTGCTACTACACCCCCTGCTGATACTACCTGCTACTACTACACCCCCTGCTGATACCACCTGCTATTATTACACCACCTGCTACTACTACACCCCCTGCTGATACCCCCTGCTACTACTACACCCCCTGCTGATACTACCTGCTACTATTACACCACCTGCTACTATTACACCACCTGCTGTTACTGCGCCACCTGCTGATACTACGCCCCCTGCTGATACTGCGCCCCCTGCGGATACTGCGCCCCCTGCTGATACTGCGCCCCCTGCTACTATTACACAACCTGCTACTACACCCCCTGCTGATACCACCTGCTACTACTACACCCCCTGCTGATACCACCTGCTACTACTACACCCCCTGCTGATACCACCTGCTACTACTACACCCCCTGCTGATACCACCTGCTACTAGTAAACCACCTGCTACTACACCCCCTGCTGATACCACCTGCTACTACTACACCCCCTGCTGTTACTGCGCCACATGCTGATACTACACCGCCTGATGATACTACCTGCTACTACTACACCCCCGCTATTTTTTTTTTTTTTTTTTTTCTACTACACCCCCAGCTGATATCACCTGCTACTACTACACCCCCTGCTGTTATTGCGCCACCTGCTGTTACTGCGCCACCTGCTGATACTACCTGCTACTACTACACCCCCTGCTACTACTACACCCCCTGCTGATACCACCTGCTACTATTACATCACCTGCTACTACTACACCCCCTGCTGATACCACCTGCTACTACTACACCCCCTGCTACCACCTGCTACTACTACACCCCCTGCTGATACCACCTGCTACTACACCACCTGCTACTATTACACCCCCTGCTGATACCACCTGCTACTACTACACCCCCTGCAGATACCCCTGCTAATACTACACTACCCAGCTTGATACCACCTGCTACTACTACACCCCCTGCTGATACCACCTGCTACTATTACACCACCTGCTACTACACCCCCTGCTGATACTACCTGCTACTACTACACCCCCTGCTGATACCACCTGCTATTATTACACCACCTGCTACTACTACACCCCCTGCTGATACCCCCTGCTACTACTACAACTCCTGCTGATACTACCTGCTACTATTACTACTACCTGCTGTTACTGCGCCACCTGCTGATACTACGCCCCCTGCTGATACTGCGCCGCCTGCTACTACTACACAACCTGCTACTACACCCCCTGCTGATACCACCTGCTACTACTACACACCCCTTCAGATACCACTGCTACTACACCCCCTGCTGATACCACCTGCTACTACTACACCCCCTGCTGATACCACCTGCTACTACTACACCACCTGCTACTACACCCCCTGCTGATACCACCTGCTACTAGTACACCACCTGCTACTACTACACCACCTGCTGTTACTGCGCCACATGCTGATACTACACCGCCTGATGATACTACCTGCTACTACTACACCCCCTGCTACTACTACACCCCCAGCCGATATCACCTGCTACTACTACACCCCCTGCTGTTATTGCGCCACCTGCTGTTACTGCGCCACCTGCTGATACTACGCCGCCTGCTGATACTACCTGCTACTACTACACCCCCTGCTACTACTACACCCCCTGCTGATACCACCTGCTACTATTACACCACCTGCTACTACTACACCCCCTGCTGATACCACCTGCTACTATTACATCACCTGCTACTACTACACCCCCTGCTGATACTACACCACTGGCTGTTACTGTGCCACCAGCTGATACTACACCGCCTGCTGATACTACTTGCTACTACTACACCATCTGCTACTACTACACCCCCTGCTGATACCACCTGCTACTATTACACCACCTGCTACTACTACACCCCCTGCTGATACCCCCTGCTACTACTACACCCCCTGCTGATACCACCTGCTACTACTACACCCCCTGCTGATACCTCCTGCTACACTTCTTGCTGATACCTCCTGCTACTACTACACCCCCTGCTGATACCACCTGCTACTACTACACCCCCTGCTGATACCACCTGCTACTACTACACCCCCTGCTGATACCACCTGCTACTACTACACCCCCTGCTGATACCACCTGCTACTACTACACCCCCTGCTACTACTACACCCCCTGCTGATACCACCTGCTACTACTACACCCCCTGCTGATACCACCTGCTACTACTACACCCCCTGCTGATACCACCTGCTACTACTACACCCCCTGCTGATACCACCTGCTACTACTACACCCCCTGCTGATACCACCTGCTACTACTACACCCCCTGCTGATACCACCTGCTACTAGTAAACCACCTGCTACTACACCCCCTGCTGATACCACCTGCTACTAGTACACCACCTGCTACTACTACACCACCTGCTGTTACTGCGCCACCTGCTGATACTACACCGCCTGATGATACTACCTGCTACTACTACACCCCCAGCTGATATCACCTGCTACTACTACACCCCCTGCTGTTATTGCGCCACCTGCTGTTACTGCGCCACCTGCTGATACTACGCCGCCTGCTGATACTACGCCGCCTGCTGATACTACCTGCTACTACTACACCCCCTGCTGATACCACCTGCTACTATTACATCACCTGCTACTACTACACCCCCTGCTGTTACTGCGCCACCTGCTGATACTACGCCGCCTGCTGATACCACCTGCTACTACTACACCCCCTGCTGATACCACCTGCTACTATTACACCACCTGCTACTACACCCCCTGCTGATACCACCTGCTACTACTACACCCCCTGCTGATACCACCTGCTACTATTACACCACCTGCTACTACTACACCCCCAGCTGATATCACCTGCTACTACTACACCCCCTGCTGTTATTGCGCCACCTGCTGTTACTGCGCCACCTGCTGATACTACGCCGCCTGCTGATACTACGCCGCCTGCTGATACTACCTGCTACTACTACACCCCCTGCTGATACCACCTGCTACTATTACACCACCTGCTACTACTACACCCCCTGCTGTTACTGCGCCACCTGCTGATACTACGCCGCCTGCTGATACCACCTGCTACTACTACACCCCCTGCTGATACCACCTGCTACTATTACACCACCTGCTACTACTACACCCCCTGCTGATACCACCTGCTACTACTACACCCCCTGCTGATACCACCTGCTACTATTACACCACCTGCTACTACTACACCCCCTGCTGATACCACCTGCTACTATTACACCACCTGCTACTACTACACCCCCTGCTACTACTACACCCCCTGCTGATACCACCTGCTACTACTACACCCCCTGCTGATACCACCTGCTACTACTACACCCCCTGCTGATACCACCTGCTACTACTGACCTGCTAAACCCCCTGCTGATACACCTTCTTTATTACACCCCCTGCTACTACTACACCCCCTGCTGATACCACCTGCTGATACCACCTGCTACTACTACACCCCCTGCTGATACCACCTGCTACTACTACACCCCCTGCTGATACCACCTGCTACTACTACACCCCCTGCTGATACCACCTGCTACTACTACACCCCCTGCTGATACCACCTGCTACTACTACACCCCCTGCTGATACCACCTGCTACTACTACACCCTGCTATAACCCCCTGCCCCTTTCTACTTACACCCCCTGCTGTTTGCACCCCTCTACTACACCCCCTGCTGATACCACCTGCTACATACACCCCTGCTGATAACCCTGCTACTAACACCCCCTGCTGAACCCCTCTATCTACTACTACACCCCCTGCTGATACCCCCTGCTACTACTACACCCCCTGCTGATACCCCCCTGCTACTACTACACCCCTGCTGATACCCTGCTACTACTACACCCCCTGCTACATAAACCCCCTGCTATACTCAACCCCTGCTGTTACCACCTGCTACTACTACACCCCCTGCTGATACCCCTGCTACTATTACACCCCCTTACTACTTCACCCTTTCTATACTACCCCCGCTCTATTTCACCCAAATGCTACTACAACACCCCTGCTGATACCACCTGCTACTACTACACCCCCTGCTACTACACCCCCTGCTGATACCACCTGCTACTACTACGACACCCCTTTCCCTTATTACACCACCCCACTGGCCACCCTATACTACACCCCCTGTACTCCCCCGTACTACTAAAACCTGCTACTACTACACCCCCTGCTGATACCACCTGCTACTATTACACCCCCTGCTGATACCACCTGCTACTACTATACCACCTGCTACTACTACACCACCTGCTGATACCACCTGCTACTACTACACCACCTGCTGATACTACACCACCTGCTACTACAATTACATTACCTGCTATTACCTGTCACTACTATCCCTTGCTGTTAATACCTGCTCCTCTAAGCCTCTACTACTCCCCCTGCTGATACTACTTGCAGCTACTACTAGAACCACGGAGAGGCAGCACAGGAACCAGGGTGAGATGTCCTGGTGGCTGATGCCTTGTCATAGAGACCACTGATCGCAGGCTAACCATTACATGGGGCTGCACCACACAGGGTTAAGCAGAGACAATGACTTCGTCCCCAGCACTGACGCTCGCTTGTTACAGATGGTACAATGTGTATGATGCGAGTCCCTGACCCCGGAGCCACTCGCACTGCAGATAACGCTCACCATCATATAAAGAGGAGGCTCATAATAATGAGACGTGGAGGAGTAGACAAGAGCACGTCCTGTACTGTCAGATCCGCACTACTACCCCCCACAGAGCGTCACCGCTCTCCCCCCACAGAGCGTCACCGCTCCCCCCCCCACAGAGCGTCACCGCTCCCCCCCCACAGAGCGTCACCGCCCCCCCCCACAGAGCGTCACCGCTCCCCCCCCCCCACAGAGCGTCACCGCTCCCCCCCCCACAGAGCGTCACCGCTACCACCCAACAGAACGCCCCCTCCACAGACCGTTCCCCCCACAGACCTCACCCCAACACAGAGCGTCAATGTCCCCATCAACGCTCCCCCCCCCCACCAGACCGTCAACTCTCACCTCGACACACCGTCACCTCCCCCCCCCCGACACACTGTCACCTCACCCCCCCCCGACAGTCACCTCCCCCCCCTCTGACACACTGTCACTGCTCCCCTCGACACTTCTACCACCAATGAGTCAAGTGATCCAAAATCCTGTAATAAGCCAATAATTCATAGCATTTCCTTGTAGCAGCTGCAGCTACGCTTTCCAGATACAAAGCACCAAATCCCCAGCAGAGACATATAGCAGCTTAGGTGTAGTATGAAGTTCTACGGCAGCGGCGGAGGTGTGCGGGGAGGTTCGGCAGCGGCTGCGGTGGTGCGGGAGGTTCGGCAAACGGGGAGGTGTGCGAGGGGGTTCGGCAGCGGCGGAGTGTGCCCAGGGGGTTCGGCAGCGGCGGAGGTGTGCGAGGGGTTCGGCCGCGGCGGAGGTGTGCGCGGGGGTTCGGCAGCGGCGGAGGTGTGCGTGGTTGTTCGGCAGCGGCGGAGGTGTGCGGGGAGGTTCGGCAGCGGCGGAGGTGTGCGAGGCGGTTCGGCTGCGGCGGTGGTGTGCGAGGAGGTTCGGCAGCGGCGGAGGTGTGCGAGGAGGTTCGGCAGCGGCTGAGGTGTGCGAGGGGGTTCGGCAGCGGCTGAGGTGTGCGAGGGGGTTCGGCAGCGGCTGAGGTGTGCGAGGGGGTTCGGCAGCGGCTGAGGTGTGCGAGGGGGTTCGGCAGCGGCTGAGGTGTGCGAGGGGGTTCGGCAGCGGCTGAGGTGTGCGAGGGGGTTCGGCAGCGGCTGAGGTGTGCGAGGGGGTTCGGCAGCGGCTGAGGTGTGCAGGAGGAGGTTCGGCAGCGGCTGAGGTGTGCGAGGAGGTTCGGCAGCGGCTGAGGTGTGCGGGGAGGTTCGGCAGCGGCTGAGGTGTGCGGGGAGGTTCGGCAGCGGCTGAGGTGTGCGAGGAGGTTCGGCAGCGGCGGAGGTGTGCGAGGAGGTTCGGCAGTGGCGGAGGTGTGCGAGGAGGTTCGGCAGCGGCTGAGGTGTACGAGGAGGTTCGGCAGCGGCTGAGGTGTACGAGGAGGTTCGGCAGCGGCTGAGGTGTGTGCGGAGGTTCTGCAGGAGGGAGTTACCAGAGTTATCCAGTGCAAGTATAAAGCTCTGAGGTCAGAGCATCTCCAGAGATAGAGATATCCTCCTACCATCCCTGTGTAAGAGTAGAGAAAGGAGGAGGATGTGTGATCAGATATCCTCCTACCATCCCTGTGTAAGTGTAGAGACAGGAGGAGGATGTGCGATCAGATATCCTCCTACCATCCCTGAGTAAGAGTAGAGACAGGAGGAGGATGTGTGATCAGATATCCTCCTACCATCCCTGTGTAAGTGTAGACAGGAGGAGGATGTGCGATCAGATATCCTCCTACCATCCCTGAGTAAGAGTAGAGACAGGAGGAGGATGTGTGATCAGATATCCTCCTACCATCCCTGTGTAAGTATAGAGACAGGAGGAGGATGTGTGATCAGATATCCTCCTACCATCCCTGTGTAAGTGCAGAGACAGGAGGAGGATGTGTGATCAGATATCCTCCTACCATCCCTGTGTAAGTGTAGAGACAGGAGGAGGATGTGTAATCAGATATCCTCCTACCATCCCTGTGTAAGTATAGACAGGAAGAGGATGTGTGATCAGATATCCTCCTACCTTCCCTGTGTAAGTATAGAGACAGGAGGAGGATGCGTGATCAGATATCCTCCTACCATCCCTACGTAAGTGCAGAGACAGTAGGAGGATGTGTGATCAGATGTCCTCCTACCATCCCTGTGTAAGTGTAGAGACAGGAGGAGGATGTGTGATCAGATATCCTCCTACCATCCCTGTGTAAGTATAGACAGGAGAGGATGTGTGATCAATAACCCCCTACCATCCTGTGTAAGCGTAGAGACAGGAGGAGGATGTGTGATCAGATATCCTCCACTTGCTAGGAGAGCTGGTATCATTTATTCACCCCTCTTATGAAACAGCACATTTGCTTTCTGTCACACACCCGGGTGTGTGCGCTGTAAAATGGTGAGAATTTGGGCACTTAGGCATACAATGACCCCACTGTACATAAAGATGGAAGTTTATTGACTCCAAAATGCAGATGTGTACCAAGTCTAAACATGTCACCAAGCAATCTCCCCCCAAAGTTGATATATCTTACACCTTCACTATCCAGTCATGTTCACGCACAGTATATGGCCCCTTTCAGACAGTCCTTCTTTCACACCAGTGTAAGGATACAACAACCTATTCAGAATCGCTCACTCAGCCATATTTGGGTTCAATATCCCCCCCACCCCACCTGTCCCAACCGTCTAACCGCATGTCCTAAATGTGACGCCCCTTGAACAGATTTTCTGCATAGTATCTGGTCCTGTAACGCTACTGCAGATTTCTGGGATGAACTGGTGAACACACTCAATTCCTCCCTAGAAGCCAATTTAAGCCTTGACCCGGTCCAGCTGTTATTCCACATGCTCCCAAATCATTGTAAGAACCTCCCGCTCTTGCACATCTTTCTATTAGCAGCCAAACGATCTCTACTTTCAAAATGGTTGGATTCTAATATCCCCTCAATCCAAGAAGTGATCTGCTCCGTCAAACACCATCTAGAGATGGATAAACTGATCATCAGAACCAAAGAGACCCAGTCCTCTAAGTTCTTTAAAAAATGGGGAGAATTTATAAAAAACCTTCTACACCTCGGATGAGATTAGGGAAGTCATGAAGCCCTACGTTTACACGTCTTGGTATCTTATTTCCCGTCTAGCGGGTCAACTGGGTCGATTGGAAGTTGGAAATCCACCCACTTGACTCATCTTCATCTACCCGGTTGTGAGAACTGCCTGTTCCTACGAACGTGATTCCCATCTATGGTTCCCACCCGACCTCCAGCCAAGGAACCGTGACCCTCACTGTATCATATCTCATATATCATCTCTGATTCCAGAGCAGCCCTGTAGTAACCCGCCCTGGTTAAACCGATTTAGTGTATTAATATGACCCAAGTGCCAGGTTTTAGTTATGGTTTATTTTGGTTTTGTGCTTACATGTTTTATTTTTTGGGGGGCTAGCATTGTATTATTTGCCAGTGCATAGAGTCTCAGCTCTACCTCATAATTGTGTTAATCTCTATTGTCTATATAATAGGTTATTTGTTGATTTTTTTATTTGGGGG